>JAECXB010001840.1:0-12410 GCA_018151435.1 Zaprionus africanus
TTATATTAACCAATGAATGCAAATCTTCAGGTATTTGAATATCTAGATTATGTCTGATGCTAATATTGATCAATCTTTTATTGAGAGATCTTAGTATTTTATGACAATGTTTCTTATGTGTTTCTGTTAATCTATCTTCTATAGGTGTGACTATTCTACATAAGTTATTGTATTCTTTTATTTTTATCTTTATGTGTATTTCTAGAGTCTCTACTTTAAAAGGTACTTCTTTGTTTACACATTTATATGATTTGTCAAATACTGCTTTATTATGGTTTATTGGCGCTGCTATTTTGGGCCATTCCATGTGTACCCACTGTGAATCACTCATTTGGTGTTTCTTTTATATTCGCAACAATTTTGTCTACTAAAGTGGAATTCGGAATCATATAAATATATTTGACAAGAAAGATATCTACCTATTGTGTTTTTCCTTGATAAAAATGGTATTCTATACTGTTGTCTATATTCTGTATAGTCTGTAAATGAAATCTGTTTAATCTCTCAATTTATTGGAAATAAAGTTTGAAAAGTTTTTATAGTGAATATTGAAATTTAATGAATTTACTTTAAATATTTGCAACTTGCATTAAATATATACAATTGCCAGAGACTTGCAAATTTGATAGTTTTAATGTGGTTGGCTCACAAGTCAAAGTTTACATTTCATTAGAAATTTAATAAAATTCTCCAACCACATTTGTTAGTATATAGCCTGACAGTTTTGTTGTTAGTTTTTCCAAACACCGGTTTCCCGCCTCGGCTTGGGTTTAGTTTAAATCTGTGGCAAATTGGGGCATTTGCATTTAAGCAGCCCATTTGCGTGTCGCTCTTTGTAGCGTTGCCGGGCTGATTCCTCCTTGGCCAACTGGGTCATTTCCTTGACCAGTCGGCGTTGTTGTACTAATTTCACTCTACGTCCAGAGCGTTCATGTTTCCTGGGTTGGCGCTTCTCCTGACGTGCCCGGTACTCAGCTATTGTGAGTGGGCGTGGTCCATCGGCGGCGTTTAATGCCAGCGCTTCTCCCAGCGTTGGCTGGTCCCTCTGTACCTCGGGTTGCGCCTCGGTCAATTGTGGCTCGTCTGCCATCAATTGCCGCTTGTGTCTGTGTGTTTTGTGTGTTTTTGTGCGTTTGGTGCTTGCTGATCGTTTTGCTGTCTGCTCATCAGTTGCTACACGTGGCATGCCACACAATCTGGTTTGGTGCACAGTTATCTTGTTTTACTCAAACGTATTTTATTCGTATTTAGCATAAATCATTTTTGTGTAGCCGGTAAAATGCAGCCGGCAGCGCGAACATCACTTGCAGCACAGTTAGCACCGTTTAAAGTCACTCGCACATACACGAACACACACAACACAGAGACAGACTCGAGACCGAGTCACGGTCGCCATGTAATAGTTTTAAAGTGTAATAGGTATAGATGTAGTAGATGTAATAGATTTGGTTTTGGAGCTCAGAGCCTCTGCTCTGTTTGAATCGGTTTATTCGAATGAATTCATATTGCTGTTCTTGGGTACAGCTTCCCGTACATGGTGTGCTTAAGACTATGTGTTTGTTATATTATATACATATACATGTGTATGCAGAGGGCATACATATGTTATGTATAGCTTGAACACTTGAGCTGCTAAGTGCATGCTCAGCATTCTCACGCTCCGCGATCGGCTTATGTATGAGCGTTAGATCGTATTTCAAGAGCTGGAGTGCTCATTTAAGTGTTGGTGGTCTTTTGATATTATTTATGTTTATTATAATTTATGTGACAAAGTGTCACAATGTATATACTTTACTTACATATTAACTCTACATATTGAGGGTAGAAACACTACAACTGCGAGAATCAATTTAAACCAGTCGAACGCTACAGTCAGGAGCTGACTGTAGAAGGCCATGGATTATTATTTGGAAAAATTTAAAAATATAAATTTTATATTATAATTATTTTATTCATTTGACAGACAAAAGAACACATAAACAATGCAAAAGCGAATAGACAAGAAGTATAGGCATTAGATAGAGCGACAGGGGCAATAAATTGATGCAAAGTTGTACAGTAGCTATGTTGACAGTGCTCGGGTTCGATTCCTGCCGCGATCAATGTGTGACGAGTTTTCCTTTTTTTTTTCTTTTCTATTAAATAATTTAAACAGCAACATAACTATAGTTTTTAAATTTTTTGGTACGCAACATATTTATTAAAGTAGAACACTTTTATAAACTGCCGAATGTTGCACAAAACTGAAAGTTGCGTATTACGCCGAATTCGGCAATTGATGTGTGTAAGAGCGGGACGCTCTAACATTCGTAACTTATTAATTGTCTTAAAAAATTGCAAAAAACATGAGATTTAATATTTAAAACTATTTTTATTGATATGTTATTAAATAACTGTAGTTTTCCTTTAAGCTTATAAGAATAATAAGAGCAACAGTCGAGCGGCACGCGACAGTGGGATACCCTTCGACCTTTTTGAAACGTAGAGTCAATAATTGTACAATACTTCTACTTAATAGAAATATCGTAACGTAAGCCTTTACATGCGTCTGTGTGTGAATATGTGTATATGCGTGTATCATTTCATTGGTCAAGTACAAATGTATATATGTGTATGAGTTCGTTTGAATGCAAAAAAAAGCGTGTACATAGAAAAGAAGAGAAGAACATCAGATAGCGCTGCGCGCTCTCATTCTCTGTCCTTTCTTTCCTACATGAGTATTGAAATGACGTCACAGCTTGCTGGTCTGTATACAAAGTCAAAGTGAACAAGGTTTTTGTTTAATAACTTCTGTGTTTGTTTTCCGATCGGAATGGAATTTTGACGTTATATTAGTATTATATTTAGCTAAATATAGTCTTACTCAGAATGTTGTACCTTTTATATGTCGCTCGAAAATCAGCTTAAAAATGAAATTATTGATTTGCGTGGGCGGGGAGCGTGGCACCCAACATTTGAAATAAACTTCACCTGTCCCGGATCAACAGAAACCTTCATGCCATATTTGGTACCTCTAGCTTTTATTATAGCTGAGATCTGTGTGTTCATCTGGACATACAGACATCCGGACAGACAGATAGACATGGCTTAATCGACTTGGCTAGTGAGCATGAGCAAGAATATACGGTAAAGGTTAAATAGCTGCCTACATCTCCGATTTTCTTTAAATAGGGCTTTCACTGATAGGGCTATATTTATCATGAATTTAAGTGAAAAAATTATTTGGCGGTCGCTTCTAGTTTTTTTAAAATTTAATTTTGAAAATAATTAAATTTACATGTATTTTGTTGTTGCCTTTTTGTGCAAGGCGCCAGTCAGCCTGCAATATTTTGTGACGGTACAGTGTCCTACAAACCGATTCATTTGAAATAAAAACTAGGTGTTTAGAAATAGCGCGCGCGATTTTATTTTTTCAAAAATTTATCGCCTGCGGCGCTCTTTTCCGGAACTCAAAAAAAATTTTCTGACCAACGACTTCTCGTTGTATGCTCCGAAATTCTCACCCAGTAAGGAACTCATAAAATAATATATTTTTGTGTATGAACAACATTTCGTTTGAATTAAATCGCTTGTGGGACACAGTGCGCATCGTTGTGACGTTTTACTCAGAATTAGCCAACAACAAAATACATGTAAAATTAATTATTTTCAAAATTCAATTAAAAAAAAACTAGAAGCGACCGCCAAATAATTCTTTCACCTAAATTGATGATAAATATAGTCCTATCAGTGAAAAAAATTTAAAAATTGGAGATGTAGGCAGCTATTTAACCTTTACCGAATATACATACTTTGTGGGGTCTCCCACGCTTCCTTCTGCCTGTTACATACATTTACACAAAGTTAGTGTACCCTTTTTGAATATTTTCAATGGTCGAAGATTCGAACTTCGGTATAATGCGTAAATTAGGTCTTGTTATGCTCATAAGTATACGTCCAAATTGAGTTTTATTCGGATCATATCTCACTTATTTTTAGTCCGATTGAAATGAAAGTTTCAGTTAGGTGTATATTGTGTATATAAAATTGTCATTACTGATTTACAGTGGCGGGAAGGGGCGTGGCCAAATTTCAAAAAAACTTTGAAACACTGCAACACACACGGATGCTGTCAAAAAATTTGAAGATTCTAGCTCTGAATTTTTTTAATATCCATGGCCTTAAAAATTCAATGTACACGAATGTTAGAGCGGGATGCCGATACATGCATGTCTGCATTTGCACATTTATGTTTCGGTGTCCCTTTTAACTCGCATCAATTTCCGTATTCGGCACACATACGCAACTGTCAGATTTGTGCAGCATTCGCCAAAGTTTGTAACAGTGTAATTAAATATATTGATTACCAAAAAATTTGAAAATTATTGTTTGGTAAGCTTTTAAACTATTTAATAGGAAAGAAGGAAAACATGTCACACATTGATCGAGCGGCAATTGAACCCGAACACTGTTAATATCATTGGTCTTCGGATCCGGCACACACTCCGCTAAGCTACTGTATAACTTCCGCTGCCGCCACCTATTGTTTGCCATTACCGAGAAATGCATACACCAACTTATTGGCCTCTCGCTCTATCTAATGCTTATACTTCTTGTCTATTCGTCTTTGCATTGCTTTATGTGTTCTTCTTCTTCTGTCTGTCAATTGAATTTGTGGGTGTCGTTCGAATTAAATAATAAAAATATAAAATTTATATTGTTAAATGCTTAATAATAATTTAAACAAACCAAATATAAATCAAAATCATTTTAAATAGGGGAAATATAATCCATGGCCTTCTACAGTCAGCACCTGACTGTAGCGTTCGACTGGTTGTTTTGTTATAAATTGACTAATGCTCTCACGAATATAACACTCGACAATCACTAAAATAGTCAAAATAAATGCTTCTTAATAACATACGCAATCTAGAAGTGCATAAATTTTGATTGCGAACTTCCTTGACTAAACCACTGTGCTTGTTATGAAAGAATGTATTTGTATGCATATGTGCAATTGAATTAACCTATCAAAATTGTTCAGGCACTAGCATGAACATGAAGTAATGCTGCACTGAACTGCACGGCACTGTACCGTAGAACACTGCTGGTGCCAGCAGGTACAGGATTTTGCCTCATGCAGCGATCCCTTATATATTTTTAGGACAGGGACTAAATATTTTACGACCTCACGTACGATACATGAGAAGGGAGCGCAACTATCCTGTACTTGTCTTACATAGCATTATCCCTCGCTGCGTCTTTCAAGTGAAGCATTTATAAATAGAATGATAAGTAAGATAACCACCATCGCGGTTCCCTACAACACCGCATTAGATTTTAAGATCAGTTTTAATAAACTCGTACAAGTGTGAAGAAGTGTCTTTTCTTTACATTTTTTGGTCCCTCGAGCCGTCCGCGAGTGCACCAAGTAAATCTAGTAAAAAACTTCTGAGAAATTCTTTTGTATTCTTGGCTAACATCAACAAGTTGTGAGTCGAGGCACAACTAGATCAACCAGGCGATCAAACAAAAAACACCTCCAACGGTTAGCCAAGTTAAGCAAAAGATTTAAAAAAAAAACAGTCAGAATGATGTCCGAACAAACGTTGGCACTTCTTAAAAAGCAAATTGAAGTGCGACAACAACTCCACGAGGAACTAGCGAAGAGAGGAAACTTATCGATCGTGAGGGAATTGAGTAATCAATTCAAAAACAACCACACGGCGCTGGTAAGGATTGAGCCAGTCGATCATCAATACTTTAAAAAGAAGATATATGATTCCACAATGGCTACAGTCCGGAGATATTTGGATTCGGACATGAAGGTCGAAGTAGCCACGATAGGCGAAGACCTCAGCTAGAGGAAATTGGACAAAGAGAAGTGCTGGATACCAGGTCAAGTACCTCTAAAGGATTAGGGGTAAGAGCAAGTGTACCACGGAGCACCCCAGTTCCCTTGGTGGATGCCACGGACTCCCTTACAAATATGTTAAGGCAGCACATGAACGAAGTCAAATCCGACCTTAATTGAAGTGCTGTGATTACGTTGCAAAACCAGAAGTTCAAATTAAACTTCCTCTGGTCAAAAGTGCAACTATCACTAAATACTTTGGAGGCAGATTATGAAAGTATTGCCTTTGAAATGACAAAGATAGTGGAATTGGATTGCGATGTCAACGTGTTATCTGACCTACTTGATAGGAAGATACACGAAGTACGCAGCAGAGAGGACGACAGGCCGGAACTTCCGAAAACGACTCTGTCTCAATTTAGCGGAGATCCAAAGGAGTGGCAATCGTTCTACGAGTATTTTTGACCCATCATCGATTCGAGGGAAGATATCAGCGATACTAAAAAGCTTAACTACCTACGGGCTTACCTCACGGGAGAAGCGAGATTGGTCGTTGGACACCTATTAGTTGGGTCCTCGGCCAATTACAGTTTGGCATGGGAGCTAATATGCAAGCGCTATGCCAATAAGCGGAAGATATTTGCCGATCGCTTCAACCAGCTGATGGACTTGGAACTGCTGAAGAATCATGACGAAGGCAGTATCCGCATGTTCCTGGATACAGCGAGGGAAAACATATGCATCATAAAAGAGCAAATCGGCCAAGATTTTGATGCATTATTCGCCCAAATATTGATTCGACGTTTCTCTACAGAGGTTTTACAACTTTACGAACAACACGTAAAGAAGGCCAGAGAGATTCAGTCTCTGCATGATGTGCTGGGTTTCATTGAACAGCTACATATTTTAATAGACTCAATGCAGAATAATGCCCCCCATAAAGAAGCAAAAAGGACAATAAACAAGAAATGTCGATTTTGCCAAAAAGACGGGCATGAAATAGGTAAAAGCTTGAAATTTAAAGCGGAACCTATTGCAAAGCGTAGAGAGTTTGTCAACAAAAACTCGCTTTGCTACAAATGCTTAGGAGCACACAACATTAAAGATTGCAAAAAGACTTGGACATGCGATCGGTGCCCTAAAGCACATCATAACTGGCTTCACGACGATGGATCCAAGAATCAGGTCGTGAATAGTAATTGCCTCAAACAAAATAAGGGGCAAGATACGTTGCTGCCCTCTGCTCTAATTCTGGTAAAAAACAAAAATGGAAATTATGAGCAGTTGAGAGCCCTTATTGAAAGCAGTACAACTTCTGAAACTTCGGAAGACGGAAAGAAATATCGAAGTCCAGGGGATTTCAGAAGGAGTCGGCGTTGTCAAATGTAGCGTGCGATTAGAAATAAATCCAAGGTTAGCTAGTAGTTTTGAAACGACAACGCAAGCGTTAGTGCATCCAAAACTGCGAAGAGCTCTACCAAGCAATAGGATAAATATCAACATTGCCAAGGACTGGAAGGGCTGCGAGCTTGCTGATCCACACTTCAACGAGCCTAGCATGAGCGATCTTAAAATAGGAGTTGACCTGCTGCCGTCGATCATGTTGGAGAAGATAAAAAAAGTTAAACAGACCTTGGGAGAGAAAACCAAACTTGGATGGATAATCTCTGGGAGCATATCCAGAGAATGCAATAGCAAAGTGATCAGCGCAGCTACAACAATACGGTTGGACGATCTCGAGCGCTTCTGGGAATTGGAAAGCGACACCAATGAGCGACAGGAAGATCTAGAGTGTGAAGAACACTTCCAGAAAACCACGTCGTGGGATAACGAAGGTCGGCTTGTGGTTTCCATATCATTTCGCAAAGAATGTAAACTCGGAGACTCTAGGAAACAAGCCATGGCTAGACTCCTCCAAATGGAGAAACGTTTCAAGAGAAGTCCACAAATATTCTCCCACTACAGTGCCTTTATGCAGGAATACTTAAGACTAGGGCACATGGAGCCGGTCAAAACAAGTGGTAAAGGAAAATACTACTTGCCATATCAGGCAGTCATTAGACCGAACAGTCTAACTACCAAACTAAAGGTAGTGTTTGACGCCTCCGCAAAGACCTCCAATAGATTGAGCCTAAACGATGTGATGCTCGTCGGTCCTAGAATACAAAAGGACATTTTTGATATCTCGCTAAAATGGCGACAATGGCAATACGTGGTGACAGCTGACATCGAGAAAATGTATCTCCAAATTAAAATAGCGCAAAAAGACCAAGAATATCAACATATCCTCTGGAGAGATGATCCCAAAGCAGAAGTCAGAGAATGTAAGCTGACTACGGTAAGATATGGAACTTCAGCAGCACCATTTTTAGCCGTCAGATGACTTCAAGAGTTGGCAAACCGATAATGCAAAGACAATCATCGATTGCTGACGATCCTGAGAGAAGACGGATGTTCAACCCACTCGGATGGCTTACACCAGTGACTCTGCAAGGGAAACAGGGACACAGAGACTGGGACACAGAGTTGGAACCCAATCTTGCACGGATCTGGCGAGAGTATGCTAGTGATCTTCCAAGTCTGGGAAATATTAGCAACCTCGCTGGACTGGAAGCGCAGCTGCGAACAACATGGAAATTCATGGTTTTTGCGATGCCTCTGAAAAAGCATATGCAGCAGTAGTGTATGCCAAACTTTGAGCTAAAATTACTTTGCTGGCTGCAAAAAGCAAGGTAAATTCTATAAAAAATAAAAAAACCATTCCTAAATTGGAACTTTGCGCCGCTCATCTCCTGAGCAACGTACTATGTAGAATTCAAAACATAGTGGGAGATCGGATCAAATGGATCCAAAATAAACGCAGCAAAGACAAATTCGTGAAAACACGAGTTGACGATATACATAAAAAACTACCAAACGTAAAATGGAGCTACGTGCAATCAGAGGAAAACCCAGCAGACGTGGCTTCAAGAGGAATATGTCCAAAGCAACTGGCAGCATGTGACATCTCGTGGAAAGGACCACACTGGTTGGCGAAACCACCGAGTCAATGGATTCTGCCCGAGCTAACGGAACTCATTGCTGTTACAACAGTAACAGAAGAGGAAAACAGCCTAACTCCGCTATTATGGAGGTATTCTTCGGTGGACAAGCTTAATAGCGTAATAGCCTATGTATTACGCTTTATAGCCAAACTACGAGGAAGAGCACCCCAATCAACCTATCTTACGGTTGAAGAATTCAAGAAGGCCAAAACAATCGTTGTAAAATTACAACAACGGCTAGATTTTGGTCGGAAAATTCTGTTGCTTCAAAAGAAAAGACCTCTTGAAGCAAAAAGTAAACTGCAGGCGCTCAACCCCTTTTTAGACGGAGATGGCGTTCTAAGAGTAGGCGGTCGGCTTCAAAATTCATTGCTGCCATACGATGCAAAACATCCAGTAATACTTGGAAAATCGCATTTCTCTTGGCTTCTAATAAGAAAAGCACACAAGGAAACCATACATGGCGGACTTAAGCTAATGCGGAGCCAAGTACAAGTAAAATTCTGGATTTTTAGACTTCGAAACCAGTTAAAAAAGTATCTACAAGAGTTATCACTTGCATAAGATACAAAAGAGATGTGTCAAATCAACTTATGTGGAATTTGCCGGTTCACCGTGTAACTGGAGAACATCCTTACCAAAATGCTGGCATCGACTACGCTGGACCATTTCAAATCCGATGTTCGACCTTCAAAGGATACATATGCCTCTTTGTTTGTATGGCAACGAAGGCAATTCACTTGAAAGCAGTCGGCGATCTCTCAAAAGAACGATTTCTTGAAGCGTTACGGCGATTTTTGCTAGACGAGGGAAAAAGCGAACACCTGTATTCGGACAACGGAACTAACTTCGTAGGGGCAGCCAGAATATTGGACAATGAGCTTGTAGCCGCGCTAAGAAATAACAACCATCTGGCGCCGGTTGTCGTTAAGGAAGGCATCCACTGGCACTTAATCCCGCCGGCAAGCCCCCATATGGGAGGATTGTGGGAAGCTGGTGTTAAGTCGGCGAAGCACCATCTGAGACGTGTCATCGGCGAAAACAGCTTCACCTTCGAGGAGTTCACAACACTCCTTTGTCAAATCGAGGCAGTGTTAAACTCTCGGCCGTTGTTGAATCTCAACAATGATGACCGTGGAGAGGAGTTTTTGACGCCAGGACACTTCATCGTGGGAAGACAACTTATAGGAGCCCCACAACACTTTGATGAAGATCAAAGAATTGGATCCCTGGATAGATGGCGACATTTGCAGCGCATCAGAGGGGAATTCTGGAAAAAGTGGAAGGAGGATTACCTGATGTCTCTTCAACAGAGGACAAAATGGCGTCAGGATAGGCCAAGCCCGGAAGAAGGTCAACTAGCTTTCATTAAAAATGAAAACACGCCTCCAGCCAGATGGCCAATGGGGCGGATCGTGAAGACTACAAAGGGAAAAGATAATAAAGTCCGAGTTGTCATCATGAAGACTAACAATGGCGAAGTTATAAGGCCATTGAATAAGATCTGCCTGCTGCCTTCGAATGGAAAGTAAGAATGCAGCGAGAAAACGCAAGATCATGTCCACCAGCAAACCAATGGAAAGAGGTGGCGGACAAATAAATCAATATTGTCACCAAGAAATGTCATCTTGAGCCTTCTAATGTTTCTCCAAGTAGCGAGCACCGCTGCCACGCCTGCAACCAATGTCAGCAGGCTAACTATCCTAAATTTAGAAGATAAAACGACGATAATGATGGATAAAATTAAGAACGTTGAAGTCGTATCGTCAAGTTGGCAGCTATTGTTTTACTATGATATGCAAGCCTACTTTACATTCCTTCGACAAGCTGATGATTTCCTGGAAACAACTTCTTCAATTTGTAAGATTCACCGATTACTGCTCATCAGTCTGCAGTACCATGAAGGCCAAGGTAGACAGCATTCAGGACAGGAGTAAAATCATAACACAACCGTCAAACAGAAAAAGAAGGTTCATTCTGTTCTTCGACATCGGAACAGCAGAGCGACTAAGGGAGGACATGGAGAAAATTATTAAAAACGAGAAACAGCTGACCGAATATATGGACAGCCAAGCCTCCGTTATAAATGCGACGTCCGATTTAGTGCGAATAACCACAGAAGAAGTGAACAAAAGTTTCGAACGCGTTACAAGCGAAATGAACAAAGTACAGAACACGCTTAAGGATCATTTTTATGTGTATTCCAAGGCGATTAAGTTCTTCATGCCTGTTAACTAAGTGAGGAACTGGGTGGACGACGCGGAAAAACTACAATCTGCGGCCATCGCGCTTGTAACGGACGTTAACTTGGGAAAAGTACACCCCGCCCTGATTGACCCAAAGAAGATGGTAGCCGAGCTGGACAACATTCAAAATAAATTAAAGAGAGACTAGCTCTTACCCGGCGGAAGGTCTCCTAGCAGGCTACAGCTAGCATACAAGCTGATAAAAGCCCAAGCTGTATTTAATGAGAACGTACTCTTAGTCGATGCACGGTTGCCCATATACGTCAATCAACATGCCAGCCTTCTCAATGTCATCCCAGTGCCACTTCAAATCAAGGACAGAAGGTGGTCCGAAGATTAAAACGGAATCACTTATCTACAGCACCGAGCTTAACTCCTATCACCCTATGACTGAGAGAGAAGTAAATCGCTGTTAACAGGAAAACGAGGATACCTGGTTATGCGCAGAAAGCTGGGCCTGGAAGGATGCAGACGACCATAGCTGTGAGATATCGCCGATCAAGCCAAACAATAAACAGTCCTGCGAAATGGATGAGTTTACCGAGGACATGTACTACAAAAGACTTAATGGAAGAACCCGCTGGCTGATCAAAACCTTCAAAAATATATCAGCCCATATGGCATGCGGAGACAACCATGAGGTAGTCAAATTACCAAGCCTGGGAATTATCAATTGTAGTAGGCTGATAGACGGTCACACTATTATATCGATACTTATATAACACGATGATTATGTTAAGCGTTTGAAAAACCTATGTTAAGCTTATGTTAAACCGATGTAAGATTAACATGAAGAGGTTATTCTTGTGGAGTGTGTCAAATAAAGAGGAAGTGCTTTAAACAAAGAGTGTATTAATTGAGCTTCCACACAATGTACCTGCCGGATGTACTGCTCGGATAGCTGATATCACGATTATCTCTCCAGAGATAATTACTTTGACTGATACAGTAACCTTCTCACCCCATATTCTGAAGGTGCTAGATGATGCCGAAACTTGGGTTCCAACACCTATTCACCACGTCGTGGTTAATAATTTCATTAAATTGTATCACGTACGAAAGAGCCTAAAGGAGCTGGTAGGCAAAAGGGTACGCATCGAGGATCTGGTTTATCATACCGCGAATGGACATATATCGCTTGGCCTAGTGACTATTGTGATAGCAGGAATATTTATCTATTACAAGAAAAAAAGGAATCAGAGGCGAGAGCTAATGACCGTCGTATTTTCACTGCTCTAAATCCACTGTACCAACGAACAAATCACAAATCAACGCACGTAAAAATTT
>JAECXB010001845.1:0-16641 GCA_018151435.1 Zaprionus africanus
GAATGCCTAGCCAGTGTCTAGCCAGTGCCTAGCCAGTGTCTAGCCAGTGCCTAGCCAGTGCCTAGCCAGTGCCTAGCCAGTGCCTAGCCAGTGCCTAGCCAGTGCCTAGCCAGTGCCTAGCCAGTGCCTAGCCAGTGCCTAGCCAGTGCCTAGCCAGTGCCTAGCCAGTGCCTAGCCAGTGCCTAGCCAGTGCCTAGCCAGTGCCTAGCCAGTGCCTAGCCAGTGCCTAGCCAGTGCCTAGCCAGTGCCTAGCCAGTGCCTAGCCAGTGCCTAGCCAGTGTCTAGCCAGTGCCTAGCCAGTGCCTAGCCAGTGCCTAGCCAGTGCCTAGCCAGTGCCTAGCCAGTGCCTAGCCAGTGTCTAGCCAGTGCCTAGCCAGTGTCTAGCCAGTGCCTAGCCAGTGTCTAGCCAGTGCCTAGCCAGTGTCTAGCCAGTGCCTAGCCAGTGTCTAGCCAGTGCCTAGCCAGTGCCTAGCCAGTGTCTAGCCAGTGCCTAGCCAGTGTCTAGCCAGTGCCTAGCCAGTGCCTAGCCAGTGCCTAGCCAGTGCCTAGCCAGTGCCTAGCCAGTGCCTAGCCAGTGCCTAGCCAGTGCCTAGCCAGTGCCTAGCCAGTGCCTAGCCAGTGCCTAGCCAGTGCCTAGCCAGTGCCTAGCCAGTGCCTAGCCAGTGCCTAGCCAGTGCCTAGCCAGTGCCTAGCCAGTGCCTAGCCAGTGCCTAGCCAGTGCCTAGCCAGTGCCTAGCCAGTGCCTAGCCAGTGCCTAGCCAGTGCCTAGCCAGTGCCTAGCCAGTGCCTAGCCAGTGTCTAGCCAGTGCCTAGCCAGTGCCTAGCCAGTGCCTAGCCAGTGCCTAGCCAGTGCCTAGCCAGTGCCTAGCCAGTGCCTAGCCAGTGTCTAGCCAGTGCCTAGCCAGTGCCTAGCCAGTGCCTAGCCAGTGCCTAGCCAGTGTCTAGCCAGTGCCTAGCCAGTGCCTAGCCAGTGCCTAGCCAGTGCCTAGCCAGTGCCTAGCCAGTGCCTAGCCAGTGCCTAGCCAGTGCCTAGCCAGTGCCTAGCCAGTGCCTAGCCAGTGCCTAGCCAGTGCCTAGCCAGTGCCTAGCCAGTGCCTAGCCAGTGCCTAGCCAGTGCCTAGCCAGTGCCTAGCCAGTGCCTAGCCAGTGCCTAGCCAGTGCCTAGCCAGTGCCTAGCCAGTGCCTAGCCAGTGCCTAGCCAGTGCCTAGCCAGTGCCTAGCCAGTGCCTAGCCAGTGCCTAGCCAGTGCCTAGCCAGTGCCTAGCCAGTGCCTAGCCAGTGCCTAGCCAGTGCCTAGCCAGTGCCTAGCCAGTGCCTAGCCAGTGCCTAGCCAGTGCCTAGCCAGTGCCTAGCCAGTGCCTAGCCAGTGCCTAGCCAGTGCCTAGCCAGTGCCTAGCCAGTGCCTAGCCAGTGCCTAGCCAGTGCCTAGCCAGTGCCTAGCCAGTGCCTAGCCAGTGCCTAGCCAGTGCCTAGCCAGTGCCTAGCCAGTGCCTAGCCAGTGCCTAGCCAGTGCCTAGCCAGTGCCTAGCCAGTGCCTAGCCAGTGCCTAGCCAGTGCCTAGCCAGTGCCTAGCCAGTGCCTAGTGCCTAGCCAGTGCCTAGCCAGTGCCTAGCCAGTGCCTAGCCAGTGCCTAGCCAGTGCCTAGCCAGTGCCTAGCCAGTGCCTAGCCAGTGCGTAGCCAGTGCCTAGCCAGTGCCTAGCCAGTGCCTAGCCAGTGTCTAGCCAGTGTCTAGCCAGTGCCTAGCCAGTGCCTAGCCAGTGCCTAGCCAGTGCCTAGCCAGTGCCTAGCCAGTGCCTAGCCAGTGTCTAGCCAGTGCCTAGCCAGTGTCTAGCCAGTGCCTAGCCAGTGCCTAGCCAGTGCCTAGCCAGTGCCTAGCCAGTGCCTAGCCAGTGCCTAGCCAGTGCCTAGCCAGTGCCTAGCCAGTCCCTAGCCAGTGCCTAGCCAGTGCCTAGCCAGTGCCTAGCCAATGTCTAGCCAGTGCCTAGCCAATGTCTAGCCTGTGCCTAGCCAATGTCTATCCAGTGCGTAGCGAATGTCTTGCCTGCGTCTAGCATGCGTCTAGCTAGTGTCTACCCAGTGTCAAGTCTGTGTATATCCTATGTCACGCCTATAATAAGGTTGTGTCTATCCTTAAATAAGCCTGTGTCTGGCCTGTTTTTATCCTGTGTTTTGCCTCTTTCTATTATGTGTCTAGCCTGTGTCTAGCCTGTATCTAGCCTTAATTAAGCCTGTGTCTAGCCTGTTTTTATCTTGTGTTTTGCCCGTGCCTAGCCAGTGTCTAGCCAGAGTCTAGCCAGTGCCTAACCAGTGTTTAGCCAGTGCCTAGCCAGAGTCTAGCCAGTGCCTAACCAGTGTTTAGCCAGTGCCTAGCCAGAGTCTAGCCTGTGTCTTGCCAGTGTCTAGCCAGTGTCTTGCTAGTGCCTAGCCAATGTCTAGCTAGTGTCTAGCCAGTGCCAAACCAGTGCCTATCCAGTGCCTAGTGTCTAGCCAGAGTCTAGCCTGTGTCTTGCCAGTGTCTAGCCAGTGTCTTGCTAGTGCCTAGCCAATGTCTAGCCAGTGCCTAGCCAGTGTCTAGCCAGTGCCTAGCCAGTGCCTAGCCAGTGCCTAGCTTTAATTAAGCCTGTGTCTAGCCTGTTTTTATCTTGTGTTTTGCCCGTGCCTAGCCAGTGTCTAGCCAGAGTCTAGCCAGTGCCTAACCAGTGTTTAGCCAGTGCCTAGCCAGAGTCTAGCCAGTGCCTAACCAGTGTTTAGCCAGTGCCTAGCCAGTGTCTAGCCAGTGCCTAGCCAGAGTCTAGCCAGTGCCTAACCAGTGTCTTGCCAGTGCCTAGCCAGAGTCTAGCCAGAGTCTAGCCAGTGCCTAGCCAGTGTCTAGCTAGTGTCTAGCCAGTGCCAAACCAGTGCCTATCCAGTGCCTAGTGTCTAGCCAGTGCCTAGCCAGAGTCTAGCCTGTGTCTTGCCAGTGTCTAGCCAGTGTCTTGCTAGTGCCTAGCCAATGTCTAGCCAGTGCCTAGCCAGTGTCTAGCCAGTGCCTAGCCAGTGTCTAGCCAGTGCCTAGCCAGTGCCTAGCCAGTGCCTAGCTCGTGCCAAGCCGGTGCCTTGCCAGTGCCTAGCTTGTGTCTAGCCAGTGCGTATCCAGTGCTTAGCCAGTGCCTAGCCAGTGTCTAGCCAGTGCCTGGCCAGAGTCTAGCCAGTGTCTAGCCAATGTCTAGCCAGTGTCTTGCTAGTTCCTAGTCAATGTCTAGCCAGTGTCTAGCTAGTGCCTAGCCAATGTCTAGACAGTGCCTAGCCAATGTCTAGCCAGTGCCTAGCTAATGTCTAGCCAGTGCCTAGCCAATGTCTATCCAATGCGTAGCGAATGTCTTGCCTGGGTCTAGCAAGTGTCAAGCTAGTGTCTACCCAGTGTCAAGCCTGTGTATATCCTATGTCAAGCCAATAATTAGGTTGTGTCTATCCTTAAATTAGCCTTTGTCTTGCCAGTTTTTATCCTGTGTTTTGCCTTTATCTACCATGTGTCTAGCCTGTATCTAGCTAGTTTCTAACCTGTGTCCATCCTATGTCTAGCCAGTGATTAGGTTGTGTCTAGCCTGAATTAAGCCTGTGTCTTGCCTGTTTTTATCTTGTGTTTTGCCTTTGCCCAGCTAGTGTCTAGCCAGTGCCCAGCTAGTGTCTAGCCAGTGCCTAGCTAGTGTCTGTTCAGTGTTTAGCTAGTGTCTAGCCAGTGCCTAGCCAGTGTCTAGCCAGTGCCTAGCCAGTGTCTAGCCAGTGCCTAGCCAGTGTCTAGCCAGTGCCTAGCCAGTGTCTAGCCAGTGCCTAGCCAGTATCTAGCCAGTGCCTAGCCAGTGTCTAGCCAGTGCCTAGCCAGTGTCTAGCCAGTGCCTAGCCAGTGTCTAGCCAGTGCCTAGCCAGTGTCTAGCCAGTGCCAAGCCAGTGCCTAGCCAGTGCCTAGCCAGTGTCTAGCCAGTGCCTAGCCAGTGCCTAGCCAGTGCCTAGCCAGTGTCTAGCCAGTGCCTAGCCAGTGCCTAGCCAGTGCCTAGCCAGTGTCTAGCCTGTGTCTAGCCAGTGTCTAGCCAGTGTCTTGCTAGTGCCTTGCCAATGTCTAGCCAGTGCCTAGCCAGTGTCTAGCCAGTGCCTAGCCAGTGTCTAGCCAGTGCCAGTGCCTAGCCAGTGTCTAGCCAGTGCCTTAGCTAGTGCCTAGCCAGTGCCTAGCCAGTGCCTAGCCAGTGTCTAGCCAGTGCCTAGCCAGTGTCTAGCCAGTGCCTAGCCAGAGTCTAGCCAGTGCCTAGCCAGTGCCTAGCCAGTGCCTAGCCAGTGCCTAGCCAGTGCCTAGCCAGTGCCTAGCCAGTGCCTAGCCAGTGCCTAGCCAGTGCCTAGCCAGTGCCTAGCCAGTGCCTAGCCAGTGCCTAGCCAGTGCCTAGCCAGTGCCTAGCCAGTGCCTAGCCAGTGCCTAGCCAGTGCCTAGCCAGTGCCTAGCCAGTGCCTAGCCAGTGCCTAGCCAGTGCCTAGCCAGTGCCTAGCCAGTGCCTAGCCAGTGCCCAGTGCCAGTGCCTAGCCAGTGCCTAGCCAGTGCCTAGCCAGTGCCTAGCCAGTGCCTAGCCAGTGCCTAGCCAGTGCCTAGCCAGTGCCTAGCCAGTGCCTAGCCAGTGCCTAGCCAGTGCCTAGCCAGTGCCTAGCCAGTGCCTAGCCAGTGCCTAGCCAGTGCCTAGCCAGTGCCTAGCCAGTGCCTAGCCAGTGCCTAGCCAGTGCCTAGCCAGTGCCTAGCCAGTGCCTAGCCAGTGCCTAGCCAGTGCCCAGCCAGTGCCTAGCCAGTGCCTAGCCAGTGCCTAGCCAGTGCCCAGTGCCTAGCCAGTGCCTAGCCAGTGCCTGCCAGTGCCTAGCCAGTGCCTAGCCAGTGCCTAGCCAGTGCCCAGTGTCTAGCCAGTGCCTAGCCAGTGCCTAGCCAGTGCCTAGCCAGTGCCTAGCCAGTGCCTAGCCAGTGCCTAGCCAGTGCCCAGCCAGTGCCCAGCCAGTGCCTAGCCAGTGCCTAGCCAGTGCCTAGCCAGTGCCTAGCCAGTGCCTAGCCAGTGCCTAGCCAGTGCCTAGCCAGTGCCTAGCCAGTGCCTAGCCAGTGCCTAGCCAGTGCCTAGCCAGTGCCTAGCCAGTGCCTAGCCAGTGCCTAGCCAGTGCCTAGCCAGTGCCTAGCCAGTGCCCAGTGCCTAGCCAGTGCCTAGCCAGTGCCTAGCCAGTGCCTAGCCAGTGCCTAGCCAGTGCCTAGCCAGTGCCTTGCCAGTGCCTAGCTAGTTTCTAGCCAGTGTCTTGCCAGCGCCTAGCCAGTAGCCAGTGCCTAGCCAGTGCCTGCCAGCCAGTGCCTAGCCAGTGCCTAGCCAGTGCCTAGCCAGTGCCTAGCCAGTGCCTAGCCAGTGCCCAGTGCCTAGCCAGTGCCTGCTAGCCAGTGCCTAGCCAGTGCCTAGCCAGCCAGTGCTAGCCAGTGCCTAGCCAGTGTCTAGCCAGTGCCTAGCCAGTGCCTAGCCAGTGCCTAGCCAGTGTCTAGCCAGTGCCTAGCCAGTGTCTAGCCAGTGCCTAGCCAGTGCCTAGCCAGTGCCTAGCCAGTGCCTAGCCAGTGCCTAGCCAGTGCCTAGCCAGTGCCTAGCCAGTGTCTAGCCAGTGCCTAGCCAGTGTCTAGCCAGTGCCTAGCCAGTGTCTAGCCAGTGCCTAGCCAGTGCCAGTGCCTAGCCAGTGTCTAGCCAGTGCCTAGCCAGTGTCTAGCCAGTGCCTAGCCAAAGTCTAGCCAGTGCCTAGCCAGTGTCTAGCCAGTGCCTAGCCAGAGCCTAGCCAGTGCCTAGCCAGTGTCTAGCCAGTGCCTAGCCAGTGCCTATCCAGTGCCTAGCCAGTGTCTAGCCAAAGCGTAGCCAGAGTCTAGCCAGTGGATAGCCAATGTCTAGCCAGTGCCTTGCTAGTGCCTAGCCAGTCCCTAGCCAGTGCCTAGCCAATGTCTAGCCAGTGCCTAGCCAATGTCTAGCCAGTGCCTAGCCAATGTCTAGCCTGTGCCTAGCCAATGTCTATCCAGTGCGTAGCGAATGTCTTGCCTGCGTCTAGCATGCGTCTAGCTAGTGTCTACCCAGTGTCAAGTCTGTGTATATCCTATGTCACGCCTATAATAAGGTTGTGTCTATCCTTAAATAAGCCTGTGTCTGGCCTGTTTTTATCCTGTGTTTTGCCTCTTTCTATTATGTGTCTAGCCTGTGTCTAGCCTGTATCTAGCCTTAATTAAGCCTGTGTCTAGCCTGTTTTTATCTTGTGTTTTGCCCGTGCCTAGCCAGTGTCTAGCCAGAGTCTAGCCAGTGCCTAACCAGTGTTTAGCCAGTGCCTAGCCAGAGTCTAGCCAGTGCCTAACCAGTGTTTAGCCAGTGCCTAGCCAGTGTCTAGCCAGTGCCTAGCCAGAGTCTAGCCAGTGCCTAACCAGTGCCTAACCAGTGTCTTGCCAGTGCCTAGCCAGAGTCTAGCCAGAGTCTAGCCAGTGCCTAGCCAGTGTCTAGCTAGTGTCTAGCCAGTGCCAAACCAGTGCCTATCCAGTGCCTAGCCAGTGTCTAGCCAGTGCCTAGCCAGAGTCTAGCCTGTGTCTTGCCAGTGTCTAGCCAGTGTCTTGCTAGTGCCTAGCCAATGTCCAGTGCCTAGCCAGTGCCTAGCCAGTGTCTAGCCAGTGCCTAGCCAGTGCCTAGCCAGTGCCTAGCTGCTCGTGCCAAGCCGGTGCCTTGCCAGTGCCTAGCTTGTGTCTAGCCAGTGCGTATCCAGTGCTTAGCCAGTGCCTAGCCAGTGTCTAGCCAGTGCCTGGCCAGAGTCTAGCCAGTGTCTAGCCAATGTCTAGCCAGTGTCTTGCTAGTTCCTAGTCAATGTCTAGCCAGTGTCTAGCTAGTGCCTAGCCAATGTCTAGACAGTGCCTAGCCAATGTCTAGCCAGTGCCTAGCTTATGTCTAGCCAGTGCCTAGCCAATGTCTATCCAATGCGTAGCGAATGTCTTGCCTGGGTCTAGCAAGTGTCAAGCTAGTGTCTACCCAGTGTCAAGCCTGTGTATATCCTATGTCAAGCCTATAATTAGGTTGTGTCTATCCTTAAATTAGCC
The DNA here is from genome assembly GCA_018151435.1 of Zaprionus africanus. Classification (NCBI taxonomy): domain Eukaryota; kingdom Metazoa; phylum Arthropoda; class Insecta; order Diptera; family Drosophilidae; genus Zaprionus; species Zaprionus africanus. Next base: position 7,098 of record JAECXB010001845.1, read on the forward strand.
TTTGTCTTGCCAGTTTTTATCCTGTGTTTTGCCTTTATCTACCATGTGTCTAGCCTGTATCTAGCTAGTTTCTAACCTGTGTCCATCCTATGTCTAGCCAGTGATTAGGTTGTGTCTAGCCTGAATTAAGCCTGTGTCTTGCCTGTTTTTATCTTGTGTTTTGCCTGTGCCCAGCTAGTGTCTAGCCAGTGCCCAGCTAGTGTCTAGCCAGTGCCTAGCTAGTGTCTATTCAGTGTTTAGCTAGTGTCTAGCCAGTGCCTAGCCAGTGCCTAGCCAGTGTCTAGCCAGTGCCTAGCCAGTGTCTAGCCAGTGCCTAGCCAGTATCTAGCCAGTGCCTAGCCAGTATCTAGCCAGTGCCTAGCCAGTGTCCAGCCAGTGCCTAGCCAGAGTCTAGCCAGTGGATAGCCAGTGTCTAGCCAGTGCCAAACCAGTGCCTAGCCAGTGCCTAGCCAGTGTCTAGCCAGTGCCTAGCCAGTGCCTAGCCAGTGCCTAGCCAGTGTCTAGCCAGTGCCTAGCCAGTGCCTAGCCAGTGCCTAGCCAGTGTCTAGCCAGTGTCTAGCCAGTGCCTAGCCAGTGTCTAGCCAGTGTCTAGCCAGTGTCTAGCCAGTGTCTAGCCAGTGTCTAGCCAGTGTCTAGCCAGTGTCTAGCCAGTGTCTAGCCAGTGTCTAGCCAGTGTCTAGCCAGTGTCTAGCCAGTGTCTAGCCAGTGTCTAGCCAGTGTCTAGCCAGTGTCTAGCCAGTGTCTAGCCAGTGTCTAGCCAGTGTCTAGCCAGTGCCTAGCCAGTGTCTAGCCAGTGTCTAGCCAGTGTCTAGCCAGTGTCTAGCCAGTGTCTAGCCAGTGTCTAGCCAGTGTCTAGCCAGTGTCTAGCCAGTGCCTGCCAGCCAGTGCCTAGCCAGTGTCCTAGCCAGTGCCTGAGCCAGTGTCTAGCCAGTGTCTAGCCAGTGTCTAGCCAGTGTCTAGCCAGTGTCTAGCCAGTGTCTAGCCAGTGTCTAGCCAGTGTCTAGCCAGTGTCTAGCCAGTGTCTAGCCAGTGCCCTAGCCAGTGCCTAGCCAGTGCCTAGCCAGTGCCTAGCCAGTGCCTAGCCAGTGCCTAGCCAGTGCCTAGCCAGTGCCTAGCCAGTGCCTAGCCAGTGCCTAGCCAGTGCCTAGCCAGTGCCTAGCCAGTGCCTAGCCAGTGCCTAGCCAGTGCCTAGCCAGTGCCTAGCCAGTGCCTAGCCAGTGCCTAGCCAGTGCCTAGCCAGTGCCTAGCCAGTGCCTAGCCAGTGTCTAGCCAGTGCCTAGCCAGTGCCTAGCCAGTGCCTAGCCAGTGCCTAGCCAGTGCCTAGCCAGTGCCTAGCCAGTGCCTAGCCAGTGCCTAGCCAGTGTCTAGCCAGTGCCTAGCCAGTGCCTAGCCAGTGTCTAGCCAGTGCCTAGCCAGTGTCTAGCCAGTGCCTAGCCAGTGTCTAGCCAGTGCCTAGCCAGTGCCTAGCCAGTGCCTAGCCAGTGCCTAGCCAGTGCCTAGCCAGTGCCTAGCCAGTGCCTAGCCAGTGCCTAGCCAGTGCCTAGCCAGTGCCTAGCCAGTGCCTAGCCAGTGCCTAGCCAGTGCCTAGCCAGTGCCTAGCCAGTGCCTAGCCAGTGCCTAGCCAGTGCCTAGCCAGTGCCTAGCCAGTGCCTAGCCAGTGCCTAGCCAGTGCCTAGCCAGTGCCTAGCCAGTGCCCAGCCAGTGCCTAGCCAGTGCCTAGCCAGTGCCTAGCCAGTGCCTAGCCAGTGCCTAGCCAGTGCCTAGCCAGTGCCTAGCCAGTGCCTAGCCAGTGCCTAGCCAGTGCCTAGCCAGTGTCTAGCCAGTGTCTAGCCAGTGTCTAGCCAGTGTCTAGCCAGTGTCTAGCCAGTGTCTAGCCAGTGTCTAGCCAGTGTCTAGCCAGTGCCTAGCCAGTGTCTAGCCAGTGCCTAGCCCTAGCCAGTGTCTAGCCAGTGTCTAGCCAGTGTCTAGCCAGTGTCTAGCCAGTGCCTAGCCAGTGTCCAGCCAGTGTCTAGCCAGTGTCTAGCCAGTGTCTAGCCAGTGTCTAGCCAGTGTCTAGCCAGTGCCTAGCCAGTGTCTAGCCAGTGCCTAGCCAGTGTCTAGCCAGTGTCTAGCCAGTGTCTAGCCAGTGTCTAGCCAGTGTCTAGCCAGTGTCTAGCCAGTGCCTAGCCAGTGTCTAGCCAGTGCCTAGCCAGTGCCTAGCCAGTGCCTAGCCAGTGCCTAGCCAGTGCCTAGCCAGTGCCTAGCCAGTGCCTAGCCAGTGCCTAGCCAGTGCCTAGCCAGTGCCTAGCCAGTGCCTAGCCAGTGCCTAGCCAGTGCCTAGCCAGTGCCTAGCCAGTGCCTAGCCAGTGTCTAGCCAGTGTCTAGCCAGTGTCTAGCCAGTGCCTAGCCAGTGTCTAGCCAGTGCCTAGCCAGTGTCTAGCCAGTGCCTAGCCAGTGTCTAGCCAGTGCCTAGCCAGTGCCTAGCCAGTGCCTAGCCAGTGCCTAGCCAGTGCCTAGCCAGTGTCTAGCCAGTGCCTAGCCAGTGCCTAGCCAGTGCCTAGCCAGTGCCTAGCCAGTGTCTAGCCAGTGCCTAGCCAGTGCCTAGCCAGTGCCAGTGCCTAGCCAGTGTCTAGCCAGTGCCTAGCCAGTGCCTAGCCAGTGCCTAGCCAGTGCCTAGCCAGTGTCTAGCCAGTGCCTAGCCAGTGTCTAGCCAGTGTCTAGCCAGTGCCTAGCCAGTGCCTAGCCAGTGCCTAGCCAGTGCCTAGCCAGTGCCTAGCCAGTGCCTAGCCAGTGCCTAGCCAGTGCCTAGCCAGTGCCTAGCCAGTGCCTAGCCAGTGCCTAGCCAGTGCCTAGCCAGTGCCTAGCCAGTGCCTAGCCAGTGTCCAGCCAGTGTCTAGCCAGTGTCTAGCCAGTGCCTAGCCAGTGTCTAGCCAGTGCCTAGCCAGTGTCTAGCCAGTGCCTAGCCAGTGCCTAGCCAGTGCCTAGCCAGTGCCTAGCCAGTGCCTAGCCAGTGTCTAGCCAGTGCCTAGCCAGTGTCTAGCCAGTGCCTAGCCAGTGCCTAGCCAGTGCCTAGCCAGTGTCCAGCCAGTGTCTAGCCAGTGTCTAGCCAGTGTCTAGCCAGTGTCTAGCCAGTGTCTAGCCAGTGCCTAGCCAGTGTCTAGCCAGTGCCTAGCCAGTGCCTAGCCAGTGTCTAGCCAGTGTCTAGCCAGTGTCTAGCCAGTGCCTAGCCAGTGTCTAGCCAGTGCCTCAGCCAGTGCCTAGCCAGTGCCTAGCCAGTGTCTAGCCAGTGCCTAGCCAGTGCCTAGCCAGTGCCTAGCCAGTGCCTAGCCAGTGCCTAGCCAGTGCCTAGCCAGTGCCTAGCCAGTGCCTAGCCAGTGCCTAGCCAGTGCCTAGCCAGTGCCTAGCCAGTGTCTAGCCAGTGCCTAGCCAGTGCCTAGCCAGTGCCTAGCCAGTGCCTAGCCAGTGTCTAGCCAGTGCCTAGCCAGTGCCTAGCCAGTGCCTAGCCAGTGCCTAGCCAGTGCCTAGCCAGTGCCTAGCCAGTGTCTAGCCAGTGCCTAGCCAGTGTGCCCAGCCAGTGCCTAGCCAGTGCCTAGCCAGTGCCTAGCCAGTGCCTAGCCAGTGCCTAGCCAGTGTCTAGCCAGTGCCTAGCCAGTGCCTAGCCAGTGCCTAGCCAGTGCCTAGCCAGTGTCTAGCCAGTGCCTAGCCAGTGCCTAGCCAGTGCCTAGCCAGTGCCTAGCCAGTGCCTAGCCAGTGCCTAGCCAGTGCCTAGCCAGTGCCTAGCCAGTGCCTAGCCAGTGCCTAGCCAGTGCCTAGCCAGTGCCTAGCCAGTGCCTAGCCAGTGCCTAGCCAGTGCCTAGCCAGTGCCTAGCCAGTGCCTAGCCAGTGCCTAGCCAGTGCCAGTGCCTAGCCAGTGCCTAGCCAGTGCCTAGCCAGTGCCTAGCCAGTGCCTAGCCAGTGCCTAGCCAGTGCCTAGCCAGTGTCTAGCCAGTGCCTAGCCAGTGCCTAGCCAGTGTCTAGCCAGTGTGTGCCTAGCCAGTGCCTAGCCAGTGCCTAGCCAGTGTCTAGCCAGTGCCTAGCCAGTGCCTAGCCAGTGTCTAGCCAGTGCCTAGCCAGTGCCTAGCCAGTGCCTAGCCAGTGTCTAGCCAGTGCCTAGCCAGTGCCTAGCCAGTGCCTAGCCAGTGCCTAGCCAGTGCCTAGCCAGTGTCTAGCCAGTGCCTAGCCAGTGTCTAGCCAGTGCCTAGCCAGTGTCTAGCCAGTGCCTAGCCAGTGTCTAGCCAGTGCCTAGCCAGTGCCTAGCCAGTGCCTAGCCAGTGTCTAGCCAGTGCCTAGCCAGTGCCTAGCCAGTGCCTAGCCAGTGCCTAGCCAGTGCCTAGCCAGTGCCTAGCCAGTGTCTAGCCAGTGTCTAGCCAGTGCCTAGCCAGTGCCTAGCCAGTGCCTAGCCAGTGCCTAGCCAGTGCCTAGCCAGTGCCTAGCCAGTGCCTAGCCAGTGTCTAGCCAGTGCCTAGCCAGTGTCTAGCCAGTGCCTAGCCAGTGTCTAGCCAGTGTCTAGCCAGTGTCTAGCCAGTGCCTAGCCAGTGTCTAGCCAGTGCCTAGCCAGTGTCTAGCCAGTGCCTAGCCAGTGCCTAGCCAGTGCCTAGCCAGTGCCTAGCCAGTGCCTAGCCAGTGCCTAGCCAGTGCCTAGCCAGTGCCTAGCCAGTGCCTAGCCAGTGCCAGTGCCTAGCCAGTGCCTAGCCAGTGCCTAGCCAGTGCCTAGCCAGTGCTGCCTAGCCAGTGCCTAGCCAGTGCCTAGCCAGTGCCTAGCCAGTGCCTAGCCAGTGCCTAGCCAGTGCCTAGCCAGTGCCTAGCCAGTGCCTAGCCAGTGCCTAGCCCTAGCCAGTGCCTAGCCAGTGCCTAGCCAGTGCCTAGCCAGTGCCTAGCCAGTGCCTAGCCAGTGCCTAGCCAGTGCCTAGCCAGTGCCTAGCCAGTGCCTAGCCAGTGCCTAGCCAGTGCCTAGCCAGTGCCTAGCCAGTGCCTAGCCAGTGCCTAGCCAGCCAGTGCCTAGCCAGTGCCTAGCCAGTGCCTAGCCAGTGTCCTAGCCAGTGCCTAGCCAGTGCCTAGCCAGTGCCTAGCCAGTGCCTAGCCAGTGCCTAGCCAGTGTCTAGCCAGTGCCTAGCCAGTGCCTAGCCAGTGCCTAGCCAGTGTCTAGCCAGTGTCTAGCCAGTGCCTAGCCAGTGTCTAGCCAGTGCCTAGCCAGTGTCCTAGCCAGTGCCTAGCCAGTGCCTAGCCAGTGCCTAGCCAGTGCCTAGCCAGTGCCTAGCCAGTGTCTAGCCAGTGCCTAGCCAGTGTCTAGCCAGTGCCTAGCCAGTGCCTAGCCAGTGCCTAGCCAGTGCCTAGCCAGTGTCTAGCCAGTGCCTAGCCAGTGCCTAGCCAGTGCCTAGCCAGTGCCTAGCCAGTGCCTAGCCAGTGCCTAGCCAGTGCCTAGCCAGTGCCTAGCCAGTGCCTAGCCAGTGCCTAGCCAGTGCCTAGCCAGTGCCTAGCCAGTGCCTAGCCAGTGCCTAGCCAGTGCCTAGCCAGTGCCTAGCCAGTGTCTAGCCAGTGTCTAGCCAGTGCCTAGCCAGTGCCTAGCCAGTGCCTAGCCAGTGTCTAGCCAGTGCCTAGCCAGTGCCTAGCCAGTGTCTAGCCAGTGCCTAGCCAGTGTCTAGCCAGTGCCTAGCCAGTGCCTAGCCAGTGCCTAGCCAGTGCCTAGCCAGTGCCTAGCCAGTGCCTAGCCAGTGCCTAGCCAGTGCCTAGCCAGTGCCTAGCCAGTGTCTAGCCAGTGCCTAGCCAGTGCCTAGCCAGTGCCTAGCCAGTGTCTAGCCAGTGCCCAGCCAGTGTCTAGCCAGTGTCTGTGCCAGTGTCTAGCCAGTGTCTAGCCAGTGTCTAGCCAGTGCCTAGCCAGTGCCTAGCCAGTGTCTAGCCAGTGTCTAGCCAGTGTCTAGCCAGTGCCTAGCCAGTGTCTAGCCAGTGCCTAGCCAGTGCCTAGCCAGTGCCTAGCCAGTGCCTAGCCAGTGCCTAGCCAGTGCCTAGCCAGTGCCCTAGCCAGTGCCTAGCCAGTGCCTAGCCAGTGCCTAGCCAGTGCCTAGCCAGTGCCTAGCCAGTGCCTAGCCAGTGCCTAGCCAGTGCCTAGCCAGTGCCTAGCCAGTGCCTAGCCAGTGCCTAGCCAGTGCCCAGCCAGTGCCTAGCCAGTGCCTAGCCAGTGCCTAGCCAGTGCCTAGCCAGTGCCTAGCCAGTGCCTAGCCAGTGCCTAGCCAGTGCCTAGCCAGTGCCTAGCCAGTGCCTAGCCAGTGCCTAGCCAGTGTCTAGCCAGTGCCTAGCCAGTGTCTAGCCAGTGCCTAGCCAGTGCCTAGCCAGTGTCTAGCCAGTGCCTAGCCAGTGCCTAGCCAGTGCCTAGCCAGTGCCTAGCCAGTGCCTAGCCAGTGCCTAGCCAGTGCCTAGCCAGTGCCTAGCCAGTGCCTAGCCAGTGCCTAGCCAGTGTCCTAGCCAGTGCCTAGCCAGTGCCTAGCCAGTGTCTAGCCAGTGCCTAGCCAGTGTCTAGCCAGTGCCTAGCCAGTGTCTAGCCAGTGCCTAGCCAGTGTCTAGCCAGTGTCTAGCCAGTGTCTAGCCAGTGTCTAGCCAGTGCCTAGCCAGTCTAGCCTAGCCAGTGCCCTAGCCAGTGTCTAGCCAGTGCCTAGCCAGTGCCTAGCCAGTGTCTAGCCAGTGCCTAGCCAGTGTCTAGCCAGTGCCTAGCCAGTGCCTAGCCAGTGCCTAGCCAGTGCCTAGCCAGTGCCTAGCCAGTGCCTAGCCAGTGCCTAGCCAGTGCCTAGCCAGTGCCTAGCCAGTGCCTAGCCAGTGCCTAGCCAGTGCCTAGCCAGTGCCTAGCCAGTGCCTAGCCAGTGCCTAGCCAGTGCCTAGCCAGTGCCTAGCCAGTGTCTAGCCAGTGCCTAGCCAGTGCCTAGCCAGTGCCTAGCCAGTGTCTAGCCAGTGAGCCTAGCCAGTGTCTAGCCAGTGTCTAGCCAGTGCCTAGCCAGTGTCTAGCCAGTGCCTAGCCAGTGTCTAGCCAGTCCCTAGCCAGTGTCTAGCCAGTGTCTAGCCAGTGTCTAGCCAGTGCCTAGCCAGTGTCTAGCCAGTGTCTGCAGCCAGTGCCTAGCCAGTGCCTGCCAGTGCCTAGCCAGTGTCTAGCCAGTGCCTAGCCAGTGCCTAGCCAGTGCCTAGCCAGTGCCTAGCCAGTGCCTAGCCAGTGCCTAGCCAGTGCCTAGCCAGTGCCTAGCCAGTGCCTAGCCAGTGCCTAGCCAGTGCCTAGCCAGTGCCTAACCAGTGTCTAGCCAGTGTCTAGCCAGTGTCTAGCCAGTGTCTAGCCTGTGTCTAGCCTGGATCTAGCTAGTGTCTAACCTGTGTCCATCCCATGTCTAGCATGTGATTAGGCTGTGTCTAGCCTGAATTAAGCCTGTATCTAGCCTGTTTTTATTTTGTGTTTTGCCTGTGCCTAGCTAGTGTCTAGCCAGTGCCTAGCCAGTGTCTAGCCAGTGTCTAGCCAGTGTCTAGCCAGTGCCTAGCCAGTGTCTAGCCAGTGCCTAGCCAGTGTCTAGCCAGTGCCTAGCCAGTGTCTAGCCAGTGCCTAGCCAGTGTCTAGCCAGTGCCTAGCCAGTGTCTAGCCAGTGCCTAGCCAGTGCCTAGCCAGTGTCCAGTGGCCTAGCCAGTGTAGTCTCAGCCAGTGCCTAGCCAGTGCCTAGCCAGTGCCTAGCCAGTGTCTAGCCAGTGCCTAGCCAGTGTCTAGCCAGTGCCTAGCCAGTGTCTAGCCAGTGCCTAGCCAGTGCCTAGCCAGTGTCTAGCCAGTGCCTAGCCAGTGTCTAGCCAGTGCCTAGCCAGTGTCTAGCCAGTGTCTAGCCAGTGCCTAGCCAGTGTCTAGCCAGTGCCTAGCCAGTGTCTAGCCAGTGCCTAGCCAGTGCCCTAGCCAGTGCCTAGCCAGTGCCTAGCCAGTGCCTAGCCAGTGTCTAGCCAGTGCCTAGCCAGTGCCTAGCCAGTGCCTAGCCAGTGTCTAGCCAGTGCCTAGCCAGTGTCTAGCCAGTGCCTAGCCAGTGCCTAGCCAGTGCCTAGCCAGTGCCTAGCCAGTGCCTAGCCAGTGCCTAGCCAGTGCCTAGCCAGTGCCTAGCCAGTGTCTAGCCAGTGCCTAGCCAGTGCCTAGCCAGTGTCTAGCCAGTGTCTAGCCAGTGCCTAGCCAGTGTCTAGCCAGTGCCTAGCCAGTGCCTAGCCAGTGCCTAGCCAGTGCCTAGCCAGTGCCTAGCCAGTGCCTAGCCAGTGCCTAGCCAGTGCCTAGCCAGTGCCTAGCCAGTGCCTAGCCAGTGTCTAGCCAGTGCCTAGCCAGTGCCTAGCCAGTGTCTAGCCAGTGCCTAGCCAGTGCCTAGCCAGTGTCTAGCCAGTGCCTAGCCAGTGCCTAGCCAGTGTCTAGCCAGTGCCTAGCCAGTGTCTAGCCAGTGCCTAGCCAGTGCCTAGCCAGTGTCTAGCCAGTGCCTAGCCAGTGCCTAGCCAGTGCCTAGCCAGTGCCTAGCCAGTGCCTAGCCAGTGCCTAGCCAGTGCCTAGCCAGTGCCTAGCCAGTGTCTAGCCAGTGCCTAGCCAGTGCCTAGCCAGTGTCTAGCCAGTGCCCTAGCCAGTGCCTAGCCAGTGCCTAGCCAGTGCCTAGCCAGTGCCTAGCCAGTGCCTAGCCAGTGCCTAGCCAGTGCCTAGCCAGTGCCTAGCCAGTGCCTAGCCAGTGCCTAGCCAGTGCCTAGCCAGTGCCTAGCCAGTGCCTAGCCAGTGCCTAGCCAGTGCCTAGCCAGTGCCTAGCCAGTGCCTAGCCAGTGCCTAGCCAGTGCCTAGCCAGTGCCTAGCCAGTGCCTAGCCAGTGCCTAGCCAGTGTCTAGCCAGTGCCTAGCCAGTGCCTAGCCAGTGCCTAGCCAGTGTCTAGCCAGTGCCTAGCCAGTGCCTAGCCAGTGCCTAGCCAGTGCCTAGCCAGTGCTCTAGCCAGTGCCTAGCCAGTGTCTAGCCAGTGCCTAGCCAGTGCCTAGCCAGTGCCTAGCCAGTGCCTAGCCAGTGCCTAGCCAGTGCCTAGCCAGTGCCCTAGCCAGTGCCTAGCCAGTGTCTAGCCAGTGCCTAGCCAGTGCCTAGCCAGTGCCTAGCCAGTGTCTAGCCAGTGCCTAGCCAGTGCCTAGCCAGTGTCTAGCCAGTGCCTAGCCAGTGCCTAGCCAGTGCCTAGCCAGTGCCTAGCCAGTGCCTAGCCAGTGCCTAGCCAGTGTCTAGCCAGTGTCTAGCCAGTGCCTAGCCAGTGCCTAGCCAGTGCCTAGCCAGTGCCTAGCCAGTGCCTAGCCAGTGCCTAGCCAGTGCCTAGCCAGTGCCTAGCCAGTGCCTAGCCAGTGCCTAGCCAGTGCCTAGCCAGTGCCTAGCCAGTGCCTAGCCAGTGCCTAGCCAGTGCCTAGCCAGTGCCTAGCCAGTGCCTAGCCAGTGCCTAGCCAGTGCCTAGCCAGTGCCTAGCCAGTGCCTAGCCAGTGTGCTAGCCAGTGCCTAGCCAGTGCCTAGCCAGTGCCTAGCCAGTGT
>JAECXB010000185.1:0-50727 GCA_018151435.1 Zaprionus africanus
CCAGTGTCTAGCCAGTGCCTAGCCAGTGTCTAGCCAGTGCCTAGCCAGTGCCTAGCCAGTGCCTAGCCAGTGCCCTAGCCAGTGCCTAGCCAGTGCCTAGCCAGTGCCTAGCCAGTGCCTAGCCAGTGCCTAGCCAGTGTCTAGCCAGTGCCTAGCCAGTGCTAGCCAGTGCCTAGCCAGTGCCTAGCCAGTGCCTAGCCAGTGCCTAGCCAGTGCCTAGCCAGTGCCTAGCCAGTGCCTAGCCAGTGCCTAGCCAGTGCCTAGCCAGTGCCTAGCCAGTGCCTAGCCTGATTAAGCCAGTGCCTAGCCTTTATTGTGTTTGCCAGTGCCTAGCCAGTGTCTAGCCAGTGCCTAGCCAGTGCCTAGCCAGTGCCTTGCCAGTGCCTGGCCAGTGCCTAGCCAGTGCCTAGCCAGTGCCTAGCCAGTGCCTAGCCAGTGCCTAGCCAGTGCCTAGCCAGTGCCTAGCCAGTGCCTAGCCAGTGCCTAGTTAACCAGTGCTTAACCAGTGCTTAACCAGTGCTTAACCAGTGCTTAACCAGTGCTTAACCAGTGCTTAACCAGTGCTTAACCAGTGCTTAACCAGTGCTTAACCAGTGCTTAACCAGTGCTTAACCAGTGCTTAACCAGTGCTTAACCAGTGCTTAACCAGTGCCTAACCAGTGCCTAGCCAGTGCCTAGCCAGTGCATAGCCAGTGCCTGGCCAGTGCCTAGCCAGTGCCTAGCCAGTGCCTAGCCAGTGCCTAGCCAGTGCCTAGCCAGTGCCTAGCCAGTGCCTAGCCAGTGCCTGGCCAGTGCCAAGCCAGTGCCTAGCCAGTGCCTAGCCAGTGCCTAGCCAGTGCCTAGCCAGTGCCTAGCCAGTGCCAAGCCAGTGCCAAGCCAGTGCCTAGCCAGTGCCTAGCCAGTGCCTAGCCAGTGCCTAGCCAGTGCCTAGCCAGTGCCTAGCCAGTGCCTAGCCAGTGCCTAGCCAGTGCCTAGCCAGTGCTTAACCAGTGCCTAACCAGTGCTTAACCAGTGCTTAACCAGTGCTTAACCAGTGCTTAACCAGTGCTTAACCAGTGCTTAACCAGTGCTTAACCAGTGCTTAACCTGGCCAGTGCTTACCAGTGCTTAACCAGTGCTTACCAGTGCCTAACTAGCCAGTGCTTAACCAGTGCTTAGCCAGTGCTTAACCAGTGCTTAACCAGTGCCTAGCCAGTGCTTAACCAGTGCCTAACCAGTGCTTAACCAGTGCTTAACCAGTGCTTAACCAGTGCTTAACCAGTGCTTAACCAGTGCTTAACCAGTGCTTAACCAGTGCTTAACCAGTGCCTGAGCCAGTGCCTGGCCAGTGCCTAGCCAGTGCCTGGCCAGTGCCTAGCCAGTGCCTAGCCAGTGCCTAGCCAGTGCCTGGCCAGTGCCTGATCAGTGCCTAGCCAGTGCCTAGCCAGTGCCTAGCCAGTGCCTAGCCAGTGCCTAGCCAGTGCCTAGCCAGTGCCTAGCCAGTGCCTAGCCAGTGCCTAGCCAGTGCCTAGCCAGTGCCTAGCCAGTGCCTAGCCAGTGCCTAGCCAGTGCCTAGCCAGTGCCTAGCCTGAATTAAGCCAGTGCCTAGCCTGTTTTTAGCCAGTGTTTAGCCAGTGCCTAGCCAGTGCCTAGCCAGTGCCTGGCCAGTGCCTAGCCAGTGCTTAGCCAGTGCCTAACCAGTGCCTAGCCAGTGCCTAGCCAGTGCCTAGCCTGTGCCTAGCCAGTGCCTAGCCAGTGCCTAGCCAGTGCCTGGCAGTGCTTAGCCAGTGCCTAGCCAGTGCCTAGCCAGTGCCAAGCCAGTGCCAAGCCAGTGCTAAGCCAGTGCCCAGTGCTTAACCAGTGCTTAACCAGTGCTTAACCAGTGCTTAACCAGTGCTTAACCAGTGCTTAACCAGTGCTTAACCAGTGCTTAACCAGTGCTTAACCAGTGCTTAACCAGTGCCTAACCAGTGCTTAACCAGTGCCTAACCAGTGCCTAGCCAGTGCCTAGCCAGTGCCTAGCCAGTGAATAGCCAGTGCCTGGCCAGTGCCTAGCCAGTGCCTGGCCAGTGCCTAGCCAGTGCCTGCCCAGTGCCTAGCCAGTGCCTGGCCAGTGCCTAGCCAGTGCCTGGCCAGTGCCTGGCCAGTGCCTGGCCAGTGCCTAGCCAGTGCCTGGCGCTAGTGCCTGGCCAGTGCCTAGCCAGTGCCTAGCCAGTGCCTGGCCAGTGCCTAGGCCAGTGCCTAGCCAGTGCCTAGCCAGTGCCTGGCCAGTGCCTGGCCAGTGGCAACTCAAGGTACAGCTTATACCAGTGGCTTAACCAGTGCTTAACCAGTGCTTAACCAGTGCTAACCCATTGCTTAACCAGTGCTTAACCAGTGCTTAACCAGTGCTTAACCAGTGCTTAACCAGTGCTTAACCAGTGCTTAACCTGTGCTTAACCAGTGCTTAACCAGTGCTTAACCAGTGCTTAACCAGTGCTTAACCAGTGCTTAACCAGTGCTTAACCAGTGCTTAACCAGTGCTTAACCAGTGCTTAACCAGTGCTTTACCAGTGTCTAGCCAGTGCGTAGCCAGTGTCTAGCCAGTCCCTAGCCAGTCCCTAGCCAGTGTCTAGCCAGTCCCTAGCTAGTGTCTAGCCAGTGCCTAGCCAGTGCCTAGCCAGTGCCTAGCCAGTGATTAGCCAGTGTCTAGCCAGTGCCTAGCTAGTGCCTAGCCAGTGCCTAGCCAGTGCCTAGCCAGTGCCTAGCCAGTGCCTAGCCAGTGCCTAGCCAGTGCCTAGCCAGTGCCTAGCCAGTGCCTAGCCAGTGCCTAGCCAGTGCCTAGCCAGTGCTTAGCCAGTGTCTAGCCAGTGCGTAGCCGGTGCCTAGCCAGTGTCTAAACTGAATTAAGCCTGTGTCTAGCCTGTTTTTATTCTTGTGTTTTGCCTGTGCCCAGCCAGTGTCTCAGCCAGTGTCTGGCCAGTGCCTAGCCAGTGCCTAGCCAGTGTCCAGTCAGTGCCCAGCCAGTGTCTAGCCAGTGCCTAGCCAGTGCCTAGCCAGTGCCTAGCCAGTGCCTAGCCAGTGCCTAGCCAGTGCCTAGCCAGTGCCTAGCCAGTGTCTAGCCAGTGCCTAGCCAGTGTCTAGCCTGTGCCTAGCCAGTGTCTAGCCAGTGCCTAGCCAGTGTCTAGCCAGTGCCTAGCCAGTGCCTAGCCAGTGCCTAGCCAGTGTCTAGCCAGTGCCCAGCCAGTGTCTAGCCAGTGCCTAGCCAGTGTCTAGCCAGTGCCTAGCCAGTGCCAAGCCACTGCCAAGCCATTGCCAAGCCAGTGCCTAGCCAGTGTCTAGCCAGTGCCTAGCCAGTGCCTAGCCAGTGCCCAGCCAGTGCTTAGCCAGTGCCTTGCCAGTGCCAAGCCAGTGCCTAACCAGTGCCAAGCCAGTGCCAAGCCAGTGCCAAGCCATTGCCAAGCCAGTGCCAAGCCAGTGCCAAGCCAGTGCCCAGTGCTTAACCAGTGCTTAACCAGTGCTTAACCAGTGCTTAACCAGTGCTTAACCAGTGCTTAACCAGTGCTTAACCAGTGCTTAACCAGTGCTTAACCAGTGCTTAACCAGTGCTTAACCAGTGCTTAACCAGTGCTTAACCAGTGCTTAACCAGCAACAGTGCTTAACAGTTGCTTAACCGGTGCTTAACCGGTACTAGCCAATTGCTAGCAGTGAATAGCCAGTGCTTGCAGTGCCTGTGGTATGCAACCAGTGCCTAGCCAGTGCCTAGCCAGTGCCTAGCCAGTGCCTAGCCAGTGCCTAGCCAGTGCTTAGCCAGTGCCTTGCCAGTGCCAAGCCAGTGCCTAACCAGTGCCAAGCCAGTGCCAAGCTAGTGCCAAGCCAGTGCCAAGCCAGTGCCAAGCCAGTGCCAAGCCAGTGCCAAGCCAGTGCCAAGCCAGTGCCTAGGCAGTACCTGGCCGTGCTGGCAAGTGCCTAGCTAGTGTCTAGCCTGTGTCTAGCCAGTGCCTAGCCGTGCCTAACAGTGCCTAACCAAGTATTATCGACACTATAGAAATTCTATGACCATTTTGGGTCATTACAACAAATAAGTGTTCCATGCAAAAGCACTCTGGAAGGAAAACAACAATTAGGTGATGAGTTAGCCCCGCAGCATTTTCATTCAGCATGGACGGAAATAACATCGCAGTTACCCTTTGTTCGCAGCCTCACGTTTCCACGTTTCGTCATGGCACCTGCAGGAAAATATGAAATCCACGGTTTCTGCGACGTCAGTATATCAGAATATGAGCATGTATCTACGTTAGATCTAAAGTCGATGGAGGATACTCAACGCATTTGCTGTGCTCAAAGTCGAGAGTAGCTCCTTTATAAACATTAACAATTCCTAACCTTAAACTTTCTTCTGCACTAATCCTATCGGAGCTCATATCATACGTCGCAAAGGACATTTCATTCAAATGTGAATATCATTGCTGGACAGAATCAACAGTAGCGTAAGCATGGATGCGCGATCAAACTACAATGTGTTTGTGGCAAATCGGGTAACGCAAATCCAGGACCTTACGAGGGACATGACATGGAATCATGTCAGTTCACAACTGAATCCAGCTGATATCCTATCTCGAGGATGCACACTTCTTGAACTAATCAACTCGCAACCATTTCTACCACATCGTTGGCAACTCAACTCTCACTTTTCATGAGCTTTGCACGCTCAAGTCAAATCTCAGCTATGTTAAACTCAAGGCCTCTATGTTCCATTTCAGAGAATCCAAACGATCTAGACATTCTCACACCGGGTCACTTTCATTGGGGCAAAGCAAATGCGAACATCGACGAGCCGAGCGTGACACACCTCAGCATGGATCGCCTCAGTCGTTGGTAGCGTGTTTGCCATATGCAGCAGACTTTTTGGCAGAAATGGATTATCCCGCACCTCTTCGCGCTACAGGAGCGCAGCAAATGGAACTCTCGCAAGCCATACATTCATCCTGGAGACATCGTGTTGTTGAAGGAAGAAAACGCGCCTCTGCTCAAGTGGCCTCTCGGGCGAATTGAAAGCACAATAGCTGGAGACGACGGCGCAGTCAGAGTAGCAGTCATACACACAGCCACAGGATTAACAAAGAGAGCCATCGCCAAGATAGCAGTGCTGCCAATCAAGACCAAATCGATTGAAAGTTAATCCTTCCAATGGGGGGAGTATGTTGGCGGCAGATCACTGCTTTATCTAATTGCTCAAGGTTGCCATACGATTAGAATCAGCTGTTAAATTCTATGTTCTAAGCATCTGTTAAATTTATGCTAAGCGCCTGTTAAGTCTTATGTTAGCAGCTGTTAAGTTTAATTCAAATCACTTGCAAAACAGTCTCTTCTCACAAAACATGTAAAAAGTGCAGCGGCACAATCAAAATTAATAAATTCCAATCCTTGCTTTTCAGAAATATAAAAACTACGAAAGTAAGGCGGTTGCACAAATCAGTGTAACCGTAAACAACAATTTTGCTGTTAATTTTCATTTCCGTAGTGCAGGTTATCATTATTGTTTCCATAACGCGTATATGTTTATGTAAGAAAAGAACCCACACCCCATCCGGCGAGCTTAGAATAGAGAAATGCCAGAAGCGCACGAACCTTCTAAGCCTAACAGATAGTCAATATTAGAGGTATATACACAACAGCAATTCCACACGCTACATGTGTGGACAAGTGGTGCACTATGTTACATATGCTATACGATTATATATTATGTATTCAAATAATATCGCGATTTTCTAATTTTTGCCGGTAACGTTTAATCGAATATCGTTTTTCTTTCATTTTGTTATGTAGGTACACTATTTCCGAACAACTGTACCAAGTTTCAAGTCGTAATCATTGTTTGTTTGATTGTGAGAGGCGTAAAAGTTGTAAGTGTTTCAAATTGTTTTTGTGAAATCAGGGCAAATCAAAAATGGATTCATTATGAGTGTTTTCAATTTTACAAATGATTAATTGTATTCTTCGTTTTTAATTGTCTATTTTAGCTTCTTTATTTTATAAATATTGTCTGAGGTGTTCCAAAATCTGGAACTAACTTATGGTAATAGCCGCAAAAGCCTTAGAATGATTTGATTTGTTTTTGTGTCTTTGGGAGGGGTACTTTTTCGATTGTTTTAAATTTCTCATTTTTAGGTCGTATACCTTTTGGACTTATAAAATGACCTAAGGAAATTTGTTTGATTTTTTAATAATTCGCATTTGTCCACCTCGGACTTTCCCATAGTGCACTGTTGGAATGTTACAGGAGCATTGTGTAAGCCAAATGGCATGCGAGTGTTATCATAGTGACCATGTCAGATCTGGTGTAAGCCTTTAATTCAATCGTAGTAAAATACAAACATTTTCCTTATTCGCCCAGTATTTCGTCCATTTTAGGAATCGGAAATTTATCATTTATTGTTATTTCTTTTAGGTTTCGAAAGTCCACGACCAACCTGAATTTCGGTTTTCCAGAGGCATCTATCTTTTTGGGAACAATCCATAATGGACTGCAGTCGGGGGAGTGGCTTGTTGTAAATTTCTCTCAATTTACCTATTTACTTCTGTTTCGTTGGCAAACGGATAAGAGTATTGTCTTTTGTTAACTGGGTCTTCGTGAATGGTTTTTACATTATGACGTATTATACTTGTGAATATAAGGTTTTAATTTTCGCAATATTGAATGTCACTGTATTTTCAAAATAGTGTATACATACTTTTTGCAAATGTATGTTAAAAGCAGAAAGAGGCGTGGGAGACCCCGCAAAGTATATATATTGTGGCTCAGTAGATTAAGCCATGTCTGTCTGTCTTTCCGGATATCCGGATGACCAGATGAACACACAGATCTCAGCTATTATAAGTGCAAGAAACACCAATTTTGGCATGAAGGTTATGTTTACCTAGTGCCACGCCCCAAATCAATAATTCAATTTTTTAGTTGATTTGTAACCGACATATAAAAGATAAAACATTCTGAGTAAAACCATACTTAGCTTTTTATAATGCCAACATTACGTCAAAATTTCAATTCGATCGGACAACAAACACATACGTTATTAAACAAAAACCTTATTCACTTTGATTTTGTAACAGACAGAAAAGGAAAGAGAACGCGAGCGCGTAGTGCCATCTGTTGTTCTTTTCTTCTTTTCTATGCACACGCATTTTTTGCATTCATACGCACACCCATACAAACATTTGCGTTTGACCAATGAAATGCAGAATCTATATACACGTATTCATAAAGACGCATATTAAGGCTGACAATACAATATATGTATTGAGAAGTAGTATCGTACAATTATGGACTCTTAACATTCTAAAAAAGGTCGAAGGGTATCCAGCTGTCGCGTGCCGCTCGTCTGTTGCTCTTGTTATATATTGAAATATTGGGGGTTGTTTTTCTGACTTTGTTTGCCTATTGGTAATATTGCTTATTTACTTAATTCTTAAGCGGATTTTTTGGTTTAGGTTTAGCTAATGGTGCTTGCTTATATAAAGTATCTATTACGTTATCTTCAGTATTAATTATTCTGAATTTATCATCAATAGTTTTATGAAATCTCTCGACACCAGAAATTCTATTTTTACTTCATGTGATTTCTATTTTTAAGCCTTATTTTTGTAACCAAAGTTGTAAAGCTGCGCACATAAATGCTGAATCTCTATCTCTCTATCTCTATCTTCTTTGATTTCAATTGGTTTACTCATATTGATAAAAAGTGAGAGTATTGCTCGTTTAGCTTTGAGCCAATCTCTGGATTATATTTCAGTTAAAGATGCAAACTCTGAATAAATATCGATGCAAGATAGAAAATGATTATTATTGACTATATAAAAGTCCATTACATCTTGTCCATTATCTCTTGGATTCCTCACGAGTTGTTTCGAATTTTAATTTAATATCTCTTTTCTCGGTTGTTGCTACATTGCAAGCATCGTAGTCGCTTATGATGTTTTTAATTAGTTTTTGATAATCGGTGTGTTAACGCCGAAACTCGCCGCCCAAAAGTAGGCAGCATATCGGCGTAAACAGTGCGAGAGTCACCAAGGGCTCTCGCGCTCTTTTATCCATTAGTATGTTAAGTTAGGCTTAAGTATATGAATTAATGTAAAAAAGAAGTAGTTGATCCGCATTTCCACCAGAGCTCTCAAATAGACGTGCTCTTAGGAGCCGACATTCTTCCATCTATTATAAAGAGTGGCTCTGTATCCAAAGTATGTGGAACTCTGCTCGGTCAAGAAACCATATTCGGCTGGATCCTCACTGGGCCAGTAGCCAAGTCGAATCCTTTGACCGTCTCGTCCTTTACGACGAGGATCAAGATCAGCACTGAACAAAGGCTTGATGATCTTCTCACCAAGTTTCCGGTTGTTGAAGATCTACCAGCTAAGCTGGTAAAAGTTTCTGATTCAGCGTGTGAAAACAACTGTCTTCACACCACTTCCAGAACCGAAGAGGGCAGATATGTCGTTACACTCCCCTTTAACAATCCTGAAATTTTCAAACTAGGACATTCAAAGTCCATTGCACTCGCTCAGTTTCTCAGAAACGAATGGCGTTTGAAGAGAAACTTTCCTTTAAAAGAGCAGTACGACTCCATTGTTCAGGAGTATTTAGATTTGGGCCACATGAGGCCAGTCTCCCCAAGTAACGACTGCAACAATTTTTATCTCCCTCGTCAAGCTGTTTTCAAACCTGAGAGCACCACTACGCAAGTTCGCGTTGTTTTCAACGCCTCCAGTCCGTCCTCCAATGTTATATATAATAACAAGTTCGCGTTTAGTATTTATGAAAAACATATAATTTTATTTCGAATAAACACTTTAGGCGAAACCCGGAGACAATTCGCGTCGTTCCTTAATGGAGTTTGAATTAAATCTATCTTAAAGCTACAAACTGGACGATTAGCAAACCTTTGGCTGAGTCTCATTTACTTCTGTATTGAGCGTACATAAAGCTTTCTTTTATGTTTACATGATATTGGGCGCTCTCTTGAGTGGATTGCGCATGGGAACGGATCAGCCGAGAATTTGCGCTGCGTAAGCAGTTTTGACCCTTTCGTGGGAATGTTTACAAATGATCGGAGTAGGCTGACTTGTTATTGTCGCCGAATTTGGGGATAAAATGTTTATGTCTAAGCAGGCGGAATTGTCGCCGAATTGGGGATACAAATGTTTATGTCTAAGCAGGCGGATGGTTTCTGGTGAAATACATGAATGTTTGTCTTATATGCTAAGTACAATTGTCAAGTGTATGTATGTATGTGGGAGTGTTTTGTGTGTGTGTATGTGTGGACAAGTGGTGCGCTATGGTACATATGCTACTATATATATATATATAAGTTATATATATACCTCCAATTTATATATATTATATACATTTATATGTACACATATAATATATATATCTTGTATCCACCTTCTCCTTTCCAGACAAGTGAGATGGCACCATGCAAGGCACAAACACCAGTCAAGTCCAAGGGAGTAAACTCCTTCCGATCCCGCGTCTGCAGAGGGATCCATGCACTTAAGAAGTGCCAACGTTTCCTGCGTCTGGCTGCGGAGTAGCGTCTTCGGGCAGTTTTGATCAGCAAATACTGCCCGAACTGCCTTGTTCATGAACATTCAAAAGGTTCATGTCGCAGTGGTGCGGGGAGAGCCACCATACGCTTCTCCACCTCCCTATCACCACCCAGCCCGAGAAGCAGACGACAACCACACCAGCACCGCCTCTTCCACCTCCGGAGTCCCTGGCGACATCCCCCTCTATGGCAGTCAGCATGCTGCCGACGGCCATAGTCACCCTGGACGTGGCCGGCAAAACTTTCGAGGTGCGCGTGCTGCTGGACGCTTGCAGTCCATATAGCCGCATGCCCTCATTGGCAAAGGCCTTTGGCCCTTTCCGCCGAAGACGGTTTTTGCCGCTGCCTGGTCGTTCAGGTCAATTGCGTCACCATAGCTTGCCCTCACAGTGACTCTGAAGATGGAAGAGGTTCAGATCAGAACCCCGGCTCAGAATGTCGGAAAGGAGCTCCAGAGTGCCTATCCAGGCATTACGCTGGCGGACAATCGGTGCCATGTGCCAAGCAGAGTCTCCATTGTTCTGGGGGCACTGAGCACTGAGTTTCTGGTGGATTATAGTCTTCCAGTAACCTTTAGTTGGCTACGCAAACGAAGTTTTTTAATCACACGCGGTATTTAGGCGGATTGCAACCTTCCTGTAGCATTTAATTTAGCCACGCAAACGAAGGTTTTAGATCACACGCGGTTCTTTTGCGGATATCGATCAAAACGTTAATCGGTATCCTACCGGCTGCGCCAATAACAAGTTCGCGTTTAGTATTTATGAAAAAAATATAATTTTATTTCGAATAAACACTTAGGCGAAACCCGGAGACAATTCGCGTCGTTCCTTAATGGAGTTTGAATTAAATCTATCTTAAAGCTACAAACTGGACGCTTAGCAAACCTTTGGCTGAGTCTCATTTACTTCTGTATTGAGCGTACATAAAGCTCTCTTTTATGTTTACATGATATTGGGCGCTCTCTTGAGTGGATTGCGCATGGGAACGGATCAGCCGAGAATTTGCGCTGCGTAAGCAGTTTTGACCCTTTCGTGGGAATGTTTACAAATGATCGGAGTAGGCTGACTTGTTATTGTCTCCGAATTTGGGGATAAAATGTTTATGTCTAAGCAGGCGGAATTGTCGCCGAATTGGGGATACAAATGTTTATGTCTAAGCAGGCGGATGGTTTCTGGTGAAATACATGAATGTTTGTCTTATATGCTAAGTACAATTGTCAAGTGTATGTATGTATTTATGTGGGAGTGTTTTGTGTGTGTGTATGTGTGGACAAGTGGTGCGCTATGGTACATATGCTACTATATATATATATATAAGTTATATATATACCTCCAATTTATATATATTATATACATTTATATGTACACATATAATATATATATCTTGTATCCACCTTCTCCTTTCCAGACAAGTGAGATGGCACCATGCAAGGCACAAACACCAGTCAAGTCCAAGGGAGTAAACTTCTTCCGATCCCGCGTCTGCAGAGGGATCCATGCACTTAAGAAGTGCCAACGTTTCCTGCGTCTGGCTGCGGAGTAGCGTCTTCGGGCAGTTTTGATCAGCAAATACTGCCCGAACTGCCTTGCTCATGAACATTCAAAAGGTTCATGTCGCAGTGGTGCGGGGAGAGCCACCATACGCTTCTCCACCTCCCTATCACCACCCAGCCCGAGAAGCAGACGACAACCACACCAGCACCGCCTCTTCCACCTCCGGAGTCCCTGGCGACATCCCCCTCTATGGCAGTCAGCATGCTGCCGACGGCCATAGTCACCCTGGACGTGGCCGGCAAAACTTTTGAGGTGCGCGTGCTGCTGGACGCTTGCAGTCCATATAGCCGCATGCCCACCTCATTGGCAAAGGCCTTTGGCCTTTCCGCCGAAGACGGTTTTTGCCGTGCCTCGTTCAGGTCAATTGCGTCACCATAGCTTGCCCTCACAGTGACTCTGAAGATGGAAGAGGTTCAGATCAGAACCCCGGCTCAGAATGTCGGAAAGGAGCTCCAGAGTGCCTATCCAGGCATTACGCTGGCGGACAATCGGTGCCATGTGCCAAGCAGAGTCTCCATTGTTCTGGGGGCCGACGTCTATGGAGACGTACTTCTCCCAGGGCTTGTTCCTTCCCACGGTGGACTGCCGTTGGCCCAGAACACTCTGTTTGGCTGGGTACTATCCGGTGTCTTCAAGACATAGTCCGCTAGCGTCTCTAAAGCCCCTCCAGTGGCACCCGAAAGATCCCGTCTTTACCCCTCACATTTGCAATAGTATTGCAAGGGGGGCGGGATGTTTACGCCGAAACTCGCCGCCCAAAAGTAGGCAGCATATCGGCGTAAACAGTGCGAGAGTCACCAAGGACTCTCGCGGTCTTTTATCCATTAGTATGTTTAGTTAGGCTTAAGTATATGAATTAATGTAAAAAAGAAGTAGTTGAAAAATATAAAGTGAAGTGAATGCCACGCGCCCCGAATTGTCTTTTTTTCTCGACTTGTTTTCACGTTGGTTTATTCTCGTTCAACAACAGGATTTTTCCCCCTCGTCTACGATCCCCCCTTAGAAGGAAGATTTTCATTGCCGCCACCACAAAAATTGGTCCTTCGAGCCGGATCTTCCATATTGTACTTACGTCGCTGCATTATCATCCCCCCACTCCGGTCGAACCCAAGGAAAACGGCATCTCGTCAGGATCCCCCAACAGATAAGTACTACATTTTTATACCCTTCGACCATTGAAAATGGTCAAAAAAGGGTATATCCGATCGGATTGGAATTTTAACATTATGCTGGTATTATAATTAGCTAAATATAGTCTTACTCAGAATGTTGTATCTTGTATATGTCGCTCGCAAATCAGCTTTAAAGATGAAATTATTGATTTGAAATAAACTTCACCTGTCCCGGATCAACAGAAACCTTCATGCCAAATTTGGTGTCTCTAGCTTTTATAATAGCTGAGATCTGTGTGTTCATCCGGACATCCAGACATCCAGACACCCGGACAGACAGACAGACATGGCTTTATCGACTCGGCTAGTGATCCTGAGCAAGAATATATATACTTTGTGGGGTCTCCCACGCCTCCTTCTGCCTGTTACATACATTTGCACAAAGTTAGTATACCCTTTTTTGAACATTTTCAATGGTCGAAGGGTATAAAAACAACAAAACAGCTGAGACGTTTACCGTAAACAAACACGATTAGAATCAGCTGTTCAAATCTATGTTCTAACCATCTGTTAATTTTATGCTAAGCACCTGTTAAGTCTTATGTAAGCAGCTGTTAACTCGAAATCAAATCACTTGCAGATAATGCAAAATGTCACAGCGTTAATACAAAATCAGTTAGCGAATATCCATATACAAAAGGAGCAAAACATCTCACCTCCACTCATTGCGAGCATTGATCTCCCTCGGAACACTTACATGAATCAGAGTAAAAATGATAGTAGAAACCGATTTCTGCATAACAGTACTTTATTACCCCCAGAAAAAGTGTCCAATATTATCCAGAACTGGCATATAATGTTCGATGGTTCCAAAAGTGGCTACAGAAGATTTTCTATATATACATTTTGCGTAGAATTTAGTAAGAAATTTGAGGAAATATAAACAGATATGGATATTTGGGAATCCAAAAACTCCAGGCGACAAGGTTAAAAAGAGTCTTTTGAAGAATATCAATTTGAAGTCGAGAAACTTCTTACTTGTTTTAGAAATCCCATACAAGAAGAATCTCTAGTGCGACTCTTATTCCGGGATTCCAAACCATCTCTTCGCTACGAGCTAATGAACTTGAATATACTCACTTTAGCTAGACTACGAGAAGAAATTCGTACGCATGAGCAATTCTGTAAACAGAACAGAACAGAACCACCTAGGTATAATAGACCATTTGTTTCCGAGCTAGATGACACTTCGGAAATAGCAGCCATGCAGCACAAAAGCATCAAATGTTGGAATTGCCACGTTCTATTTTATGTTACGGCTGTGGTAAGAAATACACTTACAAGCCAAACTGCCAAGTATGCAATCCTTCGGAATACATCTGCCGGATGCGCGAAAAATTCTGGCGCATCCGGACAATTAAAACTTAATAACGTAATTCAGACTGAAACTCCATCACAAAGTCTGACCCCCAAAAATATTCTGATAATAAAGACCAAACACCATCATACAGACGTCTACCTTTTCATGTGTATACGTGTATATGCGTGTATCATTTTATTGGTCAAGCACAAATGTATGTATGTATGTGTGTGTGTGCGTTTGAGTGCAAAAAATGCGTGTGCATAGAAAAGAAGAGAAGAACAACAGATGGCGCTACGCGCTCGCATTCTCTTTCCTTTTCTTTCCAACATAAGCATTGCAATGACGTCACAGCTGGCTGGTCTGTATACAAAATCAAAGCGAACAAGGTTTTTGTTTAACAACTTCTGTGTTTGTAGTCCGATCGGATTGGAATTTTAACATTATGCTGGTATTATAATTAGCTAAATATAGTCTTACTCAGAATGTTGTATCTTGTATATGTCGCTCGCAAATCAGCTTTAAAGATGAAATTATTGATTTGCGTGGGCGGGGGGCGTGGCACTTAACATTTGAAATAAACTTCACCTGTCCCGGATCAACAGAAACCTTCATGCCAAATTTGGTGTCTCTAGCTTTTATAATAGCTGAGATCTGTGTGTTCATCCGGACATCCAGACATCCAGACATCCGGACAGACAGACAGACATGGCTTAATCGACTCGGCTAGTGATCCTGAGCAAGAATATATATACTTTGTGGGGTCTCCCACGCCTCCTTCTGCCTGTTACATACATTTGCACAAAGTTAGTATACCCTTTTTTGACCATTTTCAATGGTCGAAGGGTATAAAAACAACAAAACAGCTGAGACGTTTACCGTAAACAAACACTGCACAAATCCCCCAAGAGCGAAATTTAATTTCGTGAGCGGGATAGCGTGAGAGCGTCGGAATGTTAGTGAAAACACAAACAATAACTCGACGCCAAAGACGCGCAAGTGAAAGCAAATAAGTTAATTAGTTAAAATATTGACTAATAGTGCAGGTACCTTTTACCTTTACATTTTTATTCACAGCAACAATATAACGCACAACTATTACACCAAAAAGATTGTTGACGGCAGATCACTGCTTTATCTAATTGCTCAAGGTTGCCATACGATTAGAATCAGCTGTTCAAATCTATGTTCTAAGCATCTGTTAATTTTATGCTAAGCACCTGTTAAGTCTTATGTAAGCAGCTGTTAACTCGAAATCAAATCACTTGCAGATAATGCAAAATGTCACAGCGTTAATACAAAATCAGTTAGCGAATATCCATATACAAAAGGAGCAACACATCTCACCTCCACTCATTGCGAGCATTGATCTCCCTCGGAACACTTACATGAATCAGAGTGAAAATGATAGTAGAAACCGATTTCTGCATAACAGTACTTTATTACCCCCAGAAAAAGTGTCCAATATTATCCAGAACTGGCATATAAAGTTCGATGGTTCCAAAAGTGGCTACAGAAGATTTTCTATATATACATTTTGCGTAGAATTTAGTAAGAAATTTGAGGACATATAAACAGATATGGATATTTGGGAATCCATAAACTCCAGGCGACAAGGTTAAAAAGAGTCTTTTGAAGAATATCAATTTGAAGTCGAGAAACTTCTTACTTGTTTTAGAAATCCCATACAAGAAGAATCTCTAGTGCGACTCTTATTCCGGGATTCCAAACCATCTCTTCGCTACGAGCTAATGAACTTGAATATACTCACTTTAGCTAGACTACGAGAAGAAATTCGTACGCATGAGCAATTCTGTAAACAGAACAGAACAGAACCACCTAGGTATAATAGACCATTTGTTTCCGAGCTAGATGACACTTCGGAAATAGCAGCCATGCAGCACAAAAGCATCAAATGTTGGAATTGCCACGTTCTATTTTATGTTACGGCTGTGGTAAGAAATACACTTACAAGCCAAACTGCCAAGTATGCAATCCTTCGGAAAACCATCTGCCGGATGCGCGAAAAATTCTGGCGCATCCGGACAATTAAAACTTAATAACGTAATTCAGACTGAAACTCCATCACAAAGTCTGACCCCCCAAAAATATTCTGATAATAAAGACCAAACACCATCATACAGACGTCTACCTTTTCATGTGTATACGTGTATATGCGTGTATCATTTTATTGGTCAAGCATTAATGTATGTATGTATGTGTGTGTGCGCGTTTGAGTGCAAAAAATGCGTGTGCATAGAAAAGAAAAGAAGAACAACTGATGGCGCTACGCGCTCGCATTCTCTTTCCTTTTCTTTCCAACATGAGCATTGCAATGACGTCACAGCTGGCTGGTCTGTATACAAAATCAAAGCGAACAAGGTTTTTGTTTAACAACTTCTGTGTTTGTAGTCCGATCGGATTGGAATTTTAACATTATGCTGGTATTATAATTAGCTAAATATAGTCTTACTCAGAATGTTGTATCTTGTATATGTCGCTCGCAAATCAGCTTTAAAGATGAAATTATTGATTTGCGTGGGCGGGGGGGGCACTTAACATTTGAAATAAACTTCACCTCCCCCGGAACAAAAAAAACCTTCAAACCAAATTTGGGGGCCCTAACTTTTTTAAAAACAGAAAACTGTTGTGTTCATCCGTGGACATCCAGACATCCAGACATCCGGACAGACAGACAGACATGGCTTAATCGACTCAGCTAGTAATCCTGAGCAAGAATATATATACTTTTGGGGGTACTTTGGGGTCTCCCACGCCTCCTTCTGCCTGTTACATACATTTGCACAAAGTTAGTATACCCTTTTTTGACCATTTTCAATGGTCGAAAGGTATAAAATGATAACACTCGTTTTCCTCTTTCTTCCATTACATTTATTAAATATTAATAAATTTTGACCGGCAGCAATATTTTGGCTGCACCGGTACAACAAACACACATAGTCTTATTATTAAATTGACATACATTTAATACTACATTACACTTCTCTACACATATTTAGTTCCTTTTTTTTAAAAAAGAATATAGCTCAACATTGAACGTAAAAATAATTTAATTATTTTTAGGTAAGCGTTTTATTCTTTGTTTACATTTTTCGCCTTAGTGGTCGCAGTCCCCTTAGTGATCGCAGTTCGATCACAATCGACCGACCACCACTTTTTTCCATTCACTCAGTGTTATCGTTCCAGGGCTGCACTAGCTCAAATATTAAATATCACTTTGTGGGCAACCGTGACTTTTAAAATCACTTATTTTTTATTTATCGTCTCATTGTGCACTGTGTTGTGGTATTACAAAGCTCTGCAACGTTGCAAAAATTATCGAATATATTTTCCTCCGTCTGAGAAAATATATCCTAATAATAAATAATTATTATATATTATTTTTTCCACATTATAATATTATTTTTTAAATAAATTATTTTGCGTTTCTGTCTCTCAGAATTTCACGCTGAGTATAATAATTGTTTTGATAATTATTATTACTCAATAAAATATATCGATAATTATAAAATAATATTTATATTATTTTCTTTTGCAATCTTTTCAAAAAAAGCGTTGTTGACCTTATCAACAAATTCCTCGCTCAATAGTTTCGATAAAATTCCGTTCTATTTGTATAACATTCTTGTTTATTGTTAAAACAAGAAATTCTGCTCGTCCGATTTTCTACGCTCTTCTGTTTCACGTTTCTGGCTCCGTCACCAGCATCAATTGCATTTTTTTCGCTTTTTTTGAAAGCTTGTTATGCCAATTGATAGTGGTAAAGACACCAAGAAACACCTTATTGTACCCACGACTACGCATAGACGCTCCAGCTCTCTTCCAAGTTCCCTTCTTGGTAGAACACCTTCTCCAGCCACTATCCGGAAAGTTTCAACTCCGGCCACTTCTAAGGTTACTCAGGTACCAAAAATTTCGGTGCACACTCCTCCAATCACTCGTTCAGTTGGTCATCAAATTTCACTGGCAATAAAAATGGCACTCCAAGAGTTCATTAATGCTTCTGATAAGCTCACGCAGTTCGAAGCTAGGATCCAAAATTCTCCTACAGCCTCACTTCACACTCACAGAGTGCGTCTTGAGCAGCTTCGGTCCATATGGACTACCGTAGAGCTTAAATATGAGCTCTGTTCCAACGCATTGTCTCAAACGGAGACGAATGCTGAGGACAAGATCGCCATGCAGGCAAGGTATGACCACTGTTATTCCATATACGAGGAACTTGCCTCTCAACTAAATGAGAGTATAGAGACCGCAACGGCTCCCCCTCCAGCACCTGCAGCACCACAAATGGCCTTCCAGCCACGAAGCTACCGGTCACCACCCTTCGATGCTGAAGTGTTCAGCGGTGACTACCTTAAATGGCCAACTTTCCGTGATCTGTTCACAGCGGTCTACATTTCCGATCCCGGCCTAAGTCAGATCGAGAAACTGTTTCATCTAAATGCAAAGACCAGTGGCGAAGCAAAGGCAATCGTGTCCAAATCTCCTCTCACGAATGAGGGTTTCTCTTCTGCTTGGAAGAACTTGACGGATAGGTTTGAAAATAAGAGGCTGTTAGTCAACAGCCAACTTAAAATCCTCTTCAACCTTCCGTCAGTCTCTCAGGAGTCTGGAGCCGCCATCCAAATACTTCAAAGCACAATACAAAGTTGCTTAACGGCTCTAGACCACTCCCAAATCAGCACTGAGAATTGGGATTGCCTTTTAATCTTTCTATGCTCGTCTAAACTCCCAAGGCTGACGTTATCACTTTGGGAGCAGTCCGTACAGAATAAGGCTGAAATTCCGTCGTGGAAGGAAATGTCAAATTTCCTTTCAGAGCGCTATCGCACATTGGAAGCGATAGAGGACGTACAACCTAGCACAAGCCCACAGACTAGTCCCAAACCTGCTCGAAAAGAGCCTCCTACGAGGAAGGTCAACTCTTTTGAGACAAAGGTTGTAGCCAAACCGCAAACCTGCAAACTTTGCTCAAAGGAGAACCATCCTATACGTCTGTGTCCGCTCTTTCTCCAAATGGCTGTTGATGAAAGGTCCAATTTCATCAAACAGCAGAAGTTGTGTCTAAACTGCTTCGCAAGAGGACACATCCTTAAAGATTGCACGAGTCAACATAATTGTTTTACGTGCAAGGGTCGCCACAATACACTCCTGCATCGTGGCACCCCTCCTACTGCGCCCTCTTCAGCAGATTCTGCACCAACTCCCCAAAATTCGAATATACAGTCCACTCCTTCAACGACTAATATTCAGAATTACTTCACGGCGAACACGCAAGGTGTTCTTCTCGGCACTGCTATTATAAATGTTTGCCATGCGGGCATGACTCATAAGGCACGTGCACTGATCGATCCAGGATCAGAGGCTACGTTAATTTCCGAACGGATGTTTAACATCATACAGCCCTCCTACGAAGCCGTGCAAGTTCAAGTAGCTGGCTTAAATCAAGCCATCTCAGCCTATCCGCAAAAGTTGTGCCACTTTTATATTGGCTCCCCAATCATTCCCAGGTTACAGCTAGAAACTGCAGCATTTGTTCTCCCTCAATTGGCAGGCAACCTTCCATCCTACTCAATCTCCGAAGATCTTCTGAAGGACCTGCCAAACCTCCAACTCGCTGATCCGCATTTCCACCAGAGCTCTCAAATAGACGTGCTCTTAGGAGCCGACATTCTTCCATCTATTATAAAGAGTGGCTCTGTATCCAAAGTATGTGGAACTCTGCTCGGTCAAGAAATCATATTCGGCTGGATCCTCACTGGGCCAGTAGCCAGTAGTCGAATCCTTTGACCGTCTCGTCCTTTACGACGAGGATCAAGATCAGCACTGAACAAAGGCTTGATGATCTTCTCACCAAGTTTCCGGTTGTGGAAGATCTACCAGCTAAGCTGGTAAATGTTTTTTATTTGAGAGAAAAAAACAACCCTCCTCCCACCACCTCCAAAAACGAAGGGAAGTAAATTCCTCTCCTCCCCCCTTTTAAACCCTAAAAATTTTAAAAAAAAACCATAAAAACCCTACTCCCCCCCCTCCTTTTCAAAAAAAAAATTTATTTTAAAAAAAAACTTCCTTTAAAAACAACACTACCCCATTTTTTAATATTTATTTAAATTTGGGCCACCCCAGCCCACCCCCCCCCATAACAACTACAACAATTTTTATCTCCCTCATCAAGATGTTTTAAAACAAAAGAACCACAACACCCAATCTCGTCTTCTTTTTCCCCTCCCCCCCCCCTCCTCCATTATTATATATTTTTATTTAATATTTATTTTAAATACAACTTAAAATTTATATAATATATATATATATATATAAAAATATATATATATGTCGGAGAAGGTAATATTATTTTGAAATGGGCGCCTTATCGATAGTCAACTGCTTAAGAAGCTTATAGAAAGGACGGGTTGTACTTGACTTATCGATAAGACGGGTTGTATTTGATTGTGAGGTCTCGATATACATTGAGATCGAGTGTGGCCCTGGTAAAGTTGCGGTGCGGGACAATCGAAAGTTGACTAAGCAAAAACGTGCACACGCAACGGCAGAGAACTAACGAGAAATATAAAGAGAAATATCAGGGACTCGCTGCATAATCAAGATAAACCTTAAAGCTCTGACATCAGAAGTGGGATAGTATTTTCGTCTACTAATCATGGAAGAACAACTGCGCATCTTGATGGAACACCAAAGTCAAAGTTTCC
Source organism: Zaprionus africanus (assembly GCA_018151435.1). Taxonomy (NCBI): domain Eukaryota; kingdom Metazoa; phylum Arthropoda; class Insecta; order Diptera; family Drosophilidae; genus Zaprionus; species Zaprionus africanus. The sequence goes on from JAECXB010000185.1 coordinate 20,324, forward strand.
TGGAGTTGGCAAAAACTCTGCAAGCGTCGGTACAAGTACCGTTACAAAATGGCGTCGTCACGTTGCCAAAATTTAACGCCGACATTACAGGCGCTGACGCTACTCAATGGTGTGGTACAGTTGACATTATTTTTGATGAAAAACCGCTGGAAGGTAGTGCTTTAATATTGGCATTAACTAAGTCGCTGGAAGGAAGCGCATCCCAATGGCTTTCTGAAGTGTGCTATGCAGGCATGACGTGGCTGGAATTTAAACAGTTATTTCAACAACGCTACGCTAATACCGAAACGTTAGCCGCCATGTTTTTGCAGCTTTTAAATAGTCGCCCCAACAACAGTGAATGCCTTGCGGTATATGCTAGTCGCATGGTGACTTCACTCGTTAGCAAGTGGAAGAGCTTGGATACCGAGAGGATTGCTGTGTCGGTGGTTTTGGGACATATGGCCAACTTGGATCGCCGATTGCAAAGAATTGCTTACACAGCAGAGATAAAAAATAGACGCGACCTACAGGCTGAGTTGCAGGTCTTCGCTTTTGACAAGCGCACTCATCATCTTGGAAATGAGGAGCCTGGAGCAAAGCGAGCTAAGTTTGCGTCACTGAAATGCCATCTTTGTGGTAAGATGGGGCACAAAATGATTGACTGCCGAAACAGGAAGCAGAGCACTGGTATGCAGAGACAAGATCACCGAGGAAGCCAATCATTTCAACAACATCCGAAAGGCAGTATAACTTGCTACCGTTGCCAGGAGCAAGGTCATATAGCCTCACAATGTCCGAAAAATGTGGCAAGTGGTGGAGCAGGATTGCGGAATGAAAAGAGAGCTGAGTTGTGCGTGGTGGATGAACCAAAGACAAGTATGCTGATACGAGGTGAGAGCTTTCCAATTATTTTTGATTCTGGAGCGGAGTGCTCTTTGGTTAAAGAGAGTTTTTCAAACAAGCTAAGCGGTAAAAAAATCAATAACGTAGTAAGCCTGAAAGGTATTGGAAATGCCAATGTTTGTAGTACAATGCAAATTGATAATAACATTCTTATTAATGGAAACACATTAAATGTAATATTTCATGTAGTACCAGATAACTGTATGTCAAACAATATTGTACTAGGACGAGAAGTGCTAGCTCAGGGATACGCTGCAGTAGTGTCTTGTAAAGGAGTAGAAATAATTAAGAGTTCAGCAAAAACTGTAAATAATTGCTCTAAATTTATAAACAACTCGTTTGAGCTATTAGAACGCAATGTATATGGTGAAGACAAAAACGAAATAATAACATTGTTAAAATCCTACTCAGATTCTTTCATAAAGGGAACGCCTCAGACGCGTGTCAACTCTGGTGAAATGGTAATTCGATTGATTGATCAGACTAAAACGGTACAGAGAAGACCATATCGATTGAGTCCCAGCGAGAGAGAGGTAGTTAGAAACAAAGTTCAAGAGTTATTAGAATGCAATGTTATCAGACCGAGTAACTCCCCGTTTGCGAGTCCTGTTCTATTGGTGAAGAAGAAGAATGGATCAGCCAGGCTTTGTGTGGACTATAGAGAATTGAATTCAAATACAGTTGCTGACAAGTTTCCATTGCCTTTAATCTCTGACCAGATAGCTAGATTGCGCGGTGCAAAGTTCTTTACTTGCTTGGACATGGCGAGTGGATATTATCAAGTTCCTATGCATCCGAACTCTGTCGAATATACGGCATTCGTCACCCCTGACGGACAATATGAGTTTCTGTCGATGCCATTTGGGCTTAAGAATGCACCGTCAGTGTTTCAAAGAGCAGTCCTAAAGGCATTAGGTGAGATCGCTTATTCGTACGTCATTGTGTATATGGATGACATAATGATTGTAGCTTCAACCAAAGAATCGGCACTTGAAAGATTAAAAATTGTTTTGGATATTTTATCAAAGGCGGGATTTTCATTCAATATCGAAAAATGCTCCTTTCTTAGGACTTCTGTTCAATATTTAGGGTTTGAAGTACGGGCGGGTGAGATTAGTCCAAATACACGCAAAGTAGAATCTTTGAGTGCCTTGCCACCTCCTAGGTCAGTAACAACTTTGAGACAGTTCATAGGGTTAGCATCGTACTTCCGACAGTTTGTTCCTGGATTTTCACAGCTAATGAAGCCTTTATATTTTCTCACGTCAGAGAAAAATAAGTTTGAGTGGAACATAGAACATGAGGAGATTCGTAGAAAAATTATTCACATTCTTACTAATAATCCAGTTTTGATAATATTTGACCCACAGTATCCGATAGAATTGCACACCGATGCAAGTGCAATTGGATATGGTGCTATACTATTACATAGAATTGAAAATAAGCCGTATGTAGTGGAATACTATAGTAAGACAACAAGTTTATGCGAATCTAAATATACCTCATATGAGTTAGAAACTCTTGCTGTGGTAAATGCTGTTAAGCATTTCCGTCACTACTTACATGGCAGAAAGTTTGTTATATTCACTGACTGTAATTCGTTAAAATCATCACGAAATAAGATTGAGTTGATGCCTAGAGTCTATCGCTGGTGGGCTTATCTACAGTCATTTGATTTTGATATACAGTACAGAGAAGGTAAGCGTATGGCTCACGTCGATTTCTTTCCAGAAATCCACTTCCTAAAAAAAGCTCCCCTGAATATGCAAAGGTTGTTGAAAAGCGAATCGAATTAACCGAGATATCTGAGGATTGGATTCGTGCAGAGCAACAGAAAGATCAAGATATTGTAGAGATCACTTCTAAGTTGAGCAATGATGAATTTCCATTAGAGTTGTCGAAGACATATGATTTTAGAGCTGGAGTTTTGTATAGAATCATACATAGAAATAGCAAGACCCTTTGTTTGCCAGTAGTGCCTCGAGGATTTAGATGGTCTGTTATCAATCAGGTACATGAATCCATAATGCACTTGGGCTGGGAGAAAACGCTTGATAAAGTATATGATTACTATTGGTTTGACGGCATGGCCAAATACGTTCGAAGATTTGTTGAAAATTGCATAACATGCAGAGTTTCCAAATCATCTTCTGGAAAAATACAAATGGAGTTACATCCTATTCCCAAAGTAAGCATTCCATGGCATACTATTCACATAGACATAACAGGCAAGCTTAGTGGTAAAAGTGACCGTAAAGAATATGTAATTGTACAGATTGATGCATTTACCAAGTACGTTTATCTCTATCACACTTACTCGTTAAGTGCAGAGACTTGTGTAATGGCGTTGAAATCATCAATTTCCTTGTTCGGAGTCCCTATTCGAATTTTGGCTGATCAGGGAAGAAGTTTCACAGGTGCTAAGTTCGTTGAATTTTGCTCTTCACAAAAGATAAAACTACATTTGATAGCAACTGGAACAAGCCGAGGTAATGGCCAGGTTGAGAGGGTTATGAGTACCTTGAAGAATTTATTAACAGCTGTTGAAGCAAGTTCTCGATCGTGGCAAGAGGCATTGGGTGACGTGCAGTTAGCTATTAATTGTACTGTCAATAAGACAACCAAAGCGAGTCCTTTAGAGTTGTTAATGGGAAAAGTTGCTCGTCCCTTAGGCCTTGTTCCCATTCATGATTCAGAAGCCGAAATAGATCTGACTAAGATAAGAACTCAAGCTTTAGAGAATATAGAAAAATCAGGAAAGTATGAAAAAGAAAGATTTGATAAGAGCAGAGCAAAAATAGTTAAATTTAGTGTTGGAGATTTTGTGTTGCTTAATAATAGTGAGAGAAACCAGACTAAATTAGATGCTAAATATAGAGGTCCATTTGAGATTACTGAGGTATTAGAGAACGATAGATATACTTTAAAGAGTATGAAAAGTAATAGACGATATAAGTATGCGCATGAAAGATTAAGAAGATTGCCAGATGGGCAGGTGCCAAGCGAGCTGGAGATCGATGTTAGCCCGCCAGATGAAACTGTTGAAAGAGACAGTAGTGAAACTGTTGAAATAGACAGTAGTGAAGCTGTTGAAAGAGACAGTAGTGAAGCTGTTGAAATAGACAGTAGTGGAAGCTGTTGAAAGAGACAGTAATGGAAGCTGTTGAAAGAGACAGTAATGGAAGCTGTTGAAAGAGACAGTAATGGAAGCTGTTGAAATAGACAGTAGAATGGCGGAAGGTGTATGGAAGTACACAGTTATCGATGGCTACGTGGCGGTACCTGACCCTAGAGTGGTATTTTGACAATGTTGTTATTTGAAAGAAAAAAAATTGAAAAAGAGAATGAATAAAGACGAGATAAAGGAAAAGACAAAATAAATCTTAAGATGCAAATATAAGAAAAAATATCAAAGAAAAGTAATGAAAGGAATTAAAAGAATAATTGTTTAATTTGTTGAATTATGAAAAAGTAAAAGAATTATTTGAAGAGAGATTTATGTTGTTAAAGTAAATAATGAAGTACTTAGATGAATAATGTAAGCTAAAGACTATGTTAATGAAAAATTGTTATGGCGTAAGATGATTGTCATATTAAAATTAAAGCTGAGGTTTATATGGAGTATAAGAATTTCAGATTTCTTGCAAAGCGTAGGCCATACACGAGGACGTGTAATTTATCAGAATGGCCGTGTCGGAGAAGGTAATATTATTTTGAAATGGGCGCCTTATCGATAGTCAACTGCTTAAGAAACTTATAGAAAGGACGGGTTGTACTTGACTTATCGATAAGACGGGTTGTATTTGATTGTGAGGTCTCGATATACATTGAGATCGAGTGTGGCCCTGGTAAAGTTGCGGTGCGGGACAATCGAAAGTTGACTAAGCAAAAACGTGCACACGCAACGGCAGAGAACTAACGAGAAATATAAAGAGAAATATCAGGGACTCGCTGCATAATCAAGATAAACCTTAAAGCTCAGTGACTCTGAAGATGGAAGAGGTTCAGATCAGAACCCCGGCTCAGAATGTCGGAAATGAGCTCCAGAATGCCTATCCAGGCATTACGCTGGCGGACAATCGGTGCCATGTGCCAAGCAGAGTCTCCATTGTTCTGGGGGCCGACGTCTATGGAGACGTACTTCTCCCAGGGCTTGTTCCTTCCCACGGTGGACTGCCGTTGGCCCAGAACACTCTGTTTGGCTGGGTACAATCCGGGGGGCGGGATGTTTACGCCGGAACTCGCCGCCCAAAAAGTAGGCAGCATATCGGCGTAAACAGTGCGAGAGTCACCAAGGGCTCTCGCGCTCTTTTATCCATTAGTAAGTTTAGTTAGTCTTAAGTATATGAATTAATGTAAAAAGAAGTAGTTGAAAAAATATAAAGTGAAGTGAATGCCACGCGCCCCGAATTTTTTTTTTTCTCGACTTGTTTTCGCGTCGGTTTATTCTCGTTCAACAACAGGATTTTTCCCCCTCGTCTACGATCACCCCTTAGAAGGAAGATTATCATTGCCGCCACCACAAACACGGTGTAATAAACGTTTTCTTTGAAAAGGGCAATGGTTTTTCATTTTCGGTATGTAAAAACTCTTTGTGTTTTCAAAGTATAATTTCATTAAATTTATCATGTGTGTGAATATTTGTAAGTTTTGATGTAGATCTCATTATTATACCCTTCGACCATTGAAAATGGTCAAAAAAGGGTATACTAACTTTGTGCAAATGTATGTAACAGGCAGAAGGAGGCGTGGGAGACCCCACAAAGTATATATATTCTTGCTCAGGATCACTAGCCGAGTCGATTAAGCCATGTCTGTCTGTCTGTCCGGATGTCTGGATGTCTGGATGTCTGGATGTCCGGATGAACACACAGATCTCAGCTATTATAAAAGCTAGAGACACCAAATTTGGCATGAAGGTTTCTGTTTATCCAGGACAGGTGAAGTTTATTTCAAATGTTAAGTGCCACGCCCCCCGCCCACGCAAATCAATAATTTCATCTTTAAAGCTGATTTGCGAGCGACATATAAAAGATACAACATTCTGAGTAAGGCTATATTTAGCTAATTATAATACCAGCATAATGTTTAAATTCCAATCCGATCGGACTACAAACACAGAAGTTGTTAAACAAAAACCTTGTTTGCTTTGATTTTATATACAGACCAGCCAGCTGCGAATATCCATATACAAAAGAGAATGCGAGCGCGTTGTTCTTCTCTTCTGTTGTTTTTCTTTTCTTTTCTATGCACACGCATTTTTTGCACTCAAACGCACACACACACATACATACATACATTTGTGCTTGACCAATAAAATGATACACGCATATACACGTATTCATACACAGACGCATATAAAGGCTTATGTTACGATATTTCTATTAAGTAGAAGTATTGTACAATTATTGACTTTTTACGTTTCAAAAAGGTTGAAGGGTATCCCACTGTCGCGTGCCGCTCGACTGTTGCTCTTGTTCGCTTTGATTTTGAATACACACCAGCAAGCTATGACGTCATTGCAATGCTCATGTAGGAAAGAAAAGGAAAGAGAATGCAAGCGCGTAGCGCCATCTGTTGTTTTTCTCTTTTTTTCCATGCACACGCATTTTTTGCATTCAAACGCACACACACACATACATACATTTGTGCTTTACCAATGAAATGATGCACGCATATACACGTATTCATACACAGATGCATATAAAGGCTTACGTTACGATATTTCTATTAAGTAGAAGTATTGTACAATTATTGACTCTTTACGTTTCAAAAAGGTCGAAGAGTATCCAACTGTCGCGTGCCGCTCGACTGTTGCTCTTGTTGGTACTTATCTCTGGTATCTTTTTATGTTTTTTGAGCTGACAGAGATAATGCGCCAAAGGGATGATCAAGTTTTTGCGTATATGCGCACCATCGGCACTGCCCGATGATGCAATGCCAAAAAAAAAAACAAATAATATTCGTTTTTTAATAAAAGTCCTGGAACTTTTGAATTGCACCTTGTACAGTAAGATACTTTTTACGGTAACATACATACTACCTTGATCAAAAAGTTGCCGGAATTTATTCAGAAAATTAAAAATACAAGATTATACATCAAAATCGATATTGTCCCCTTCAAAGTACTCCCCATCGACTGCAACGCACTTATGCCAGCGCTTGATCCAATCCTTGAAACATTTTTCATATTCAATTTGCGGTATGGCCATCAAAGCCATCTTCGATTTTTCCATGATTTCATCCCGGGTGCTGAAACGTGTTCCACGGAGCGGTTTCTTGAGTCGACCGAATAGGAAAAAGTCGCAGGGAGCCAAGTCAGGAGAATTCGGTGGTTGTTGAATGGTATTCGTTCCGTTTTTAGCCAAATGTTCACGGATAATGATGGCATTGTGCGACGGTGCGTTATCGTGGTCCCGATTCCGGGAACTTTTTGATCAAGGTGGTACGGCGTCACTTTTACAAATGTCACACTATCAAGCTGAAAATTTTATAGAATGTCAATGAGGGTTGTGCCAACCTAAAAAAAAAAAGAGAACTAAAATCGGGTGACTGAAAGCGCCGCACGGTGGTGATTCCGGGAACTTTTTGCGCGTGCCGCGCGACTGTTGCTTTTCTTACTTGTTTATATTTTCACTTTGCATTTAGTTTGCTAATTATTTATTCGCGTGTGCTCAATTCAGATAGTTGTTTAAGACTAACTATTTCAAAAAGATAAGAGATTTCTTAAACCGATGTGGAGAGAAGATCTCAGCGGGGAAAGCTTTCATTTGGTGAAAGCTCCGCTTAAGCGAGATGCTCGCAACTTTAGTTTAACCCTTTGTTGCCACGTTGGTATAAACAAATACAATGTACTTGTCTACAATACCGTGCTGAAACCCATCTAGACATACGACTGTGAACAATGGCGAAACGCGTCAAAAACCAACATTGATATTATACAGCGAGCTCAGTCAGCGATTCTGCGAACTATCACTATTACATATTATTGGACGTTGAATACAATGGCTGTTTTAGCAAGTGGTCCAACGACACCAAGCCGATGCTTGTTGCGCGCGTAACCCAAACGAAGTCCACCTCCCGCCTAACCGACCGAGAGGCACTGTCGCATAACGGACGACACGGAAACGCGGTAGAAACACGAATAGAAACGCGAATAGAAACGCGAATAGAAACGCGGGGAGAAGTTCTAAAAAAAAGAGGCGATAGAACGCGGCATGCAAATAGGAATAGAATATCGAGGAAGATTAATACTAATTACTAATTACGTGCTAGATAGGAAAGAATTAAGGACTTCATAGCAGCGATAGTGTTAGTGCTAGCTATGACGTGTTGGAGCTTATTGTAGTCCGAACATAATACCCTGAAAGGATCATGCAGTGCATAGTTCGATCTACAATAAGGAAGTGTTAGTGGAAGGAAATAGCGAGTACTTCTGCAAGGAACAGAGAAGTGTAGCTGCCTTACCAAGGCCTCACTATCAATGTCACCTTGCATAAGGTTGTTAATAAATACGACCCCTAGCATGGTTCTGCGGTTAGTTAGGGAAGGCAGATTTAGTAGCAGAAGTCTACTATTATAGGAAGGCAGTCTCAAATTTTCATTCCAGTCAAGACCGCGTAAGGCAAAAAGTAAGAAATTCCTCTGTACAGATTCGATGCGTTCCTTATGAATAGTGTACTGGGGACACCATACTCATGAACCGTATTCGAGAATAGGACGAACAAGTGAAACGTAAAGGGTCTTTGTAATATAAGGATCGTCGAACTCCTTAGACCATCTCTTGATAAAGCCTAGGACACCCATGGCTTTATTGACCATATTAGTTATATGACTTGAAAACTTTAGTTTTCGGTCCAAATGGACCCCCAGATCATCAACTAGGGTGATTCTTTCCAAGGCACAACCACAAAGAGTATAAGAAGCAAACTTCGGACTGGCTCGAGAGAATGTCATCAGCTTGCATTTAGAGCTGTTCAGGTTTAAGAAATTGGCACAACACCAAGAATTGAAACTATTTAGGTCGGTTTGTAAGTTTGAGTGACAGTGGTCGTCTTTAAATTGGTAGCAAAGCTTAACATCATCCGCATACATAACAGTACGGGAGTTACGTATGACCAGGGGAAGGTCATTGATGAAAAGCGTAAAAAGTAGGGGACCAAGATGACTCCCTTGAGGAACACCAGATGTGATTTAAAGAGGACTCTTTGAGTTCTGTCAGTCAGATAGCTTACAATCCAACTAAGTAGTTTTGGTGAAAAACCTAGAAGGTCAAGCTTATGTGCCAAAAGGGAATGATTTACTGAGTCAAAAGCTTTACTGAAATCAGTATAAATAACATCAGTCTGAAGATTTTCCTGAAATCCTTTTACCACGAAGGATGTCAGCTCAAGCAAGTTTGTCGTAGTAGAACGACTTTTAATGAATCCGTGTTGAAATGGTGAGATAACGGACGCGTCTCTAACTAATACAATTATTTTAAATTGAACTTAATATAATTTATATAATAAGATTTGACTACTTATTGTTATTATATAACCAGGGTTAACCAAAATATTTACGTATATATTAAATATTTATTTAAATATTTTGGGCATATTTGGGAATAAATAAATATTTTAACGATCTGCGGCTTTTCGTAAATATTTTGGCCTTTTTTTACATAATTTAGTGAAATTACATGTATATTATTTCTTCAAATCAATAGAAATGCCCAAAAATTGATTTATCCTAAAAATAATTTCCAAGCAGATTACATGAATCATGTATCTATGGACTCAGGGAATTTTCTGGAAGCGGTTTATTTACTTAAACTGCCGAGTAATGTGTTTTATCTGAAATCGAAGCATTCAAACACGCTCCGGTAGTATCATGTGATGTAGAGCGCTCATTTTCCGGCTACAAAAGAGTACTAGAGGACTGCCGGCGATCTTTTACATTTGAAAATTTGCGAAGTCATGAAATAATTCACTGTAATAATGTTGTTTGACTCATTGATGGACCATGTAATTCAAGAAAATAAAGTTTTATCGTAAATATTTATCTCAAATATTTCGTTTGTTTTATCGTAAATAATAAATAAATATTTCGGAATTTTTCGTAAATATTTTGGTTAGCCCTGGTAATAATGTTGTTTGACTCATTGATGGACCATGTAATTCAAGAAAATAAAGTTTTATCGTAAATATTTATCTCAATTATTTCGTTTGTTTTATCGTAAATAATAAATAAATATTTCGGAATTTTTCGTAAATATTTTGGTTAGCCCTGATCATGTGCAAGTCGAGAAACGAAAACCAGTTTCTTTGGTTTCACAACAACAAGTGCTTTTGTTCTTAGAATAGTTCTTGGCGCCTTATTATGCACAGGCGAAGGAGAGGTGACAACCAGGGTTGGTGGATCACGTTAGTTAGCCGGGGTGGTTGGGGGGGGTAGGACGAGCGGTTTGAGGTGCCGGAAGATTCTCGCTCCGTATTTTAGGCGAAGTTATGCCAGAAGAGGTCGACGGCGAGTAATTTATAGACTCATCAAAGTCAAAGGACTTAAGTTTAGCTTCCACATCAATAAATTCTGATTGTAGCTTGGAAAAGGCCAAGTGCAGCTTGTAGAATTCCAATTTGGTTTGCCTAAGAATATTACTCAGTTTGAGTTCCTTACTCCGACAGGCTTCGCAAGATCAATGAGGCCAGACTTGCTGTTTATGTTGTCCTTAATGCGGACGGTTAGACCAGCGCATTTGACATGAAAGACCTATCTCATAACCAGCAAGAGACAAAGTCCGGCTTTGAATCGGCCGAACACTTATGTGTGATTGCACAACAGGCTTCCATTTCAAGCAAAATTAATATGCCTCAACGAGAGTAGGGAACACCAAAACAAAAAATTTTTCTACGGAGACAAATTGAAAGCAACGAGCAAAAACAAAACGCAAAGAAGCAAGGAAATAACAGTTACAGAGAGCAGCTGATTACAAAAGGAGAGCTGAACAAGTGAACACTACCACAAACGCAGTTCAATCGGAGAGCCAATTAAGCCGTGAGAGTAGGAGAGCGTAAATGAGTAAGCTCAAAGCGAAAGAAGAAAAAATAAACAAAAACTACAGCTGTTACGTTGACACAAAGCAGCGCACTATGAGAGCCAAGCAGACGTGAGAGAGCGAAAGAGCGTAGGAGTGTGAAAATTAAAGAAAAACAAAAACAGATAACAAGACGCTGAAACACGCGCCAGCGAAAGTAAATGCACAGAATTCAATTTAAAATTACTAATTACTAATAACACCAACGATCACTATGTTAATATTATATGCACAAAGTTACCATTGACTAATTAGCACCGATTTTAAATTCACAAAACTATTTAATTAGTGAGTTAAGGCAAAAATAGAATGAAAAATTCAAGAGCAAAAGTCAAACACGACCGATCACCAAGAGAGTTATTTGTGTTTTGTGATCATATTATTGGCATAGTGCGTGTTGCATATTCGGTGCAGTTTAATTTTAAAAATTAATAAAGTTAAATATATACGTGCGGTGGTTGATTTGTTCGTTGGTACAGTGACTTGACTTCATATCGAAAGACAAATAATTAGCTCAACCGGCATCTAGCGAAAGAAGTGAAAAGAGAGAGAGTGAAATTTATGCATTTCTATAAAAAAAATGGCGCCGAAACGAAATAAAGACTCTGAACATCACTCGTCTCGCGATAGCTTAATAAATTCATTAAGGCGAAATAAAGAACATATAACTAATAACTGCAGTTCAATGATTGCGGCAGATTTAGAAGCACGCCTTAGTTTAGTGAAGTCAACCCTTAGGCAATTAAATACAATTTAGAGTGTAATCGAACAGTCAACTGACGAAGCTATTGAGTGGGATACACGCCAAGTAATAGGAGAACTGTACTGCGAAATTAAGGCAAAAATTTTGAGTGCATTAAATAATAGAGGAAGACATTCCATTGGATTGGCTGATCTAGCTGCAATCCCTACGATGGTGAATGCTTCTAGTATATCCAAACTGCCAAAGTTAACAGGAAAATTTACTGAGTGGACCAGTTGGTTTACCGCGTTCACTACGGTGGTTGAATCGCACAACGATATCGATGAGCTTTCCAAATTAATACATTGCCAGTCCGCTTAGAACTATAGACTGTTTAGAATTACCGTCAGAGAACACGCTTCAGTTGCTGCGTGAGCGGTTTGAAAACAAGGCAATAATCGTTCAGTCGCATGTATGCGTATTGTTTTATATCAAAACTCTCAAGCAATCTGATGCAGATGACTCTGACTCTGTTAATTCACATTTGGGATCGATTCGATCGTTGGTCAGCGAAGGTGAAATATTAGAGGAAAATTTAGATGATGAGTGTTTGGAAAAGTGGGAAGCAGAATATGATTGCTCACATTTGCCTTGGAGCTTTCTGTCGCAGTTTCTTTGTAACAGGGGACGAAACTTAGCAGGAACAGAAGTTCGGAAAGGAATTGCTGTGCATGGGTATGACAAAGGTTCAAATAAACGCACCAGCTTACCAACGACCGCAGGGAACAACGTCACGACCCAATGCTAAAGTTGCTCACGGCCACATCAGCTAAAATTGTGCCCAAAATTTACGGAGCTAACACCCTTACAACGATATCATGAGGTGAAAAAACAAAACTGGTATGCTTCAATAAGCGGCATCAAAGCAAGGATTGTAAGGCTCTACGTTGTTCTATTTGTAGCAAACCTCACCACTTGATGATGCATCGAGAGTCAAGTGAGATGAGGATTTAGGCTAGTTCGAGTGCGCTGCACAGTTCGCTTTTGTCCAATCAGGCATTGAGCTTCTTGGCTACTGGAGTAGTTCTAGTGAAGGCTGCTAGTGGCGAATTCCATTCTTGTAGATGTGTATTTGATTTCGTAAGTCAGTTGAATTTTATAACTGATAGGCTCTCTGACAAATTAAAACTTAAAGTTGACGCAGTGCGGTACTCTTTGAACGGAATAGGAAACGCTAAATCAGATATATTAGGAGAAGTCAGCACGACGTTTAAGTCCCAAATTACGAGCTTTTCAGCGACTGAGAGGTTCTGCGTTTTGCCCGAAATAACTGAATACAGGTCAGCCAACACAACGTCGGTAGGATTGTTTATTCCAAAAAAGCGCAAATTAGCTGACCCAGAATTCGATTCTTATAGGCAAATTAACATGCTTATTGGAGTCAAGTTATTCCTTAAATTGATTCCCGCAGGTCAGATCAAAATGTGAGCGAACAAACCTGTGTTACAAAAATCCTTGTTAGGCTGGATTAATGTGGGTGAATGCGGTCTAAATGAGAATGCAACTTTGATTTGCAATGCTTCAAAAAATAATAAATAAGAGGTAGATAAGTTGCATAGTTTAGAAGAAAAGTTTTGGCAAACGGAAGATGTTCCCTAGCCTTTAAACAAGTTCAGTAAGGAAGAGCAAATTTGCGAACACCACTTTACATCTACAGTAAAATTATCACCAGCCAATCGTATTATTGTCAAGTTGCCTTTGAAGGAGTCTAAGTTGGAGTTAGGTGAGTCCTACGAGATTGCTCTAGGAAGATTTCTAAACTTGAGAAGCTGAATAGAAATTCTGAATTGAAGAAGGACTATACAGACTTCATAGAAGAGTTTCGCAATCTGGATCACTTAGAAGAGGTGGCTACGGACGAGATTCGCCACGTCAAGTACATCATGCCTCATCACCCAGTGATTCAACCAGATAGCGTAACAACTAAATTGAGAGTTGTGTTCGACGCTTCTTGTAAGACTACTAATGGGGTATCACTAAATGAAATCATGTTAATGGGGCCAACATTGCTACCAGATTTGTTTAAAACTCTCACAGGATTTTGTTTTTCAAGTACGCACTGACTGCTGATATCTCGAAGATGTATAGACAGATTTTAGTAGATTCAGATGACTGTAATTGGCAATGGATTCTATGGCGTGACAACAAGGAGGCAGAGATAAAGGTTCTTTGACTGAATACAGTTACATGCGGCACCAATTTGGTATTTCGCTGCTTATATTATTTAGCGGAACTCTTCGGTAATCACTACCGTCTGGCTAAGGCAGCTGTCGTTTGAATCTTTTATATGAAAGACTTGCTTTGCGGAAGAACAAGAAGTCACTGAGCTTCTTAAAAGGGAGGTTTCGAACTCCATAAATGGCGCACTAATTGCCGGGTGGCTATAGCCAATTCTGAATATGTTGAGGCACTAGAATTGAAAACGACAGCAACTGCGAACACTCTTGGAATTTATTGGAATTGAATTCAGGACCGTTTTAATTTTAATTACACTGCACAAAAGGTGCGATTATAACAAAGAGAGTAGTGCTTTCTGAGCTAGCTCAACTGTCCACTTGGATTTTTAAGCCCTGTTTTAATTTTGGGAAAATATTTATGCAGGAGCCTTGGTTGCCTAAGCAAGAGTGGGATGAAGAACTACCTCCCAGTTACTCGCTTCAGTGGCAAAGTTTAGCTTCCACATCAATAAATTATGATTGTAGCTTGGAAAAGGCCAAGTGCAGCTTGTAGAATTCTAATTTGGTTTGCCTAAGAATATTACTCAGTTTGAGTTCCTTACCCCGACAGGCTTCGCAAGATCAATGAGGCCAGACTTGCTGTTTATGTTGTCCTTAATGCGGACGGTTAGACCAGCGCATTTGACATGAAAGACCTTGTCGCATAACCAGCAAGAGACAAAGTCCGGCTTTGAATCGGCCGAACACATATGTGTGATTGCACAACAGGCCTCCATTTCAAGCAAAATTAATATGCCTCAACGAGAGTAGGGAACACCAAAACAAAAAATTTTTCTACGGAGACAAATTGAAAGCAACGAGCAAAAACAAAACGCAAAGAAGCAAGGAAATAACATTTACAGAGAGCAGCTGATTACAAATGGAGAGCTGAACAAGTGAACACTACCACAAACGCAGTTCAATCGGAGAGCCGACTAAGCCGTGAGAGTAGGAGAGCGTAAATGAGTAAGCTCAAAGCGAAAGAAGAAAAAATAAACAAAAACTACAGCTGTTATGTTGACACAAAGCAGCGCACTATGAGAGCGAAGCAGACGTGAGAGAGCGAAAGAGCGTAGGAGTGTGAAAATTAAAGAAAAACAAATACAGATAACAAGACGCTGAAACACGCGCCAGCGTAAGTAAATGCACAGAATTCAATTTAAAATTACTAATTACTAATAACACCAACGATCACTATGTTAATATTATATGCACAAAGTTGCCATTGACTAATTAGCACCGATTTTAAATTCACAAAACTATTTAATTAGTGAGTTAAGGCAAAAATAGAATGAAAAATTCAAGAGCAAAAGTCAAACACGACCGATCACCAAGAGAGTTATTTGTGTTTTGTGACCATATTATTGGCATAGTGCGTGTTGCATATTCGGTGCAGTTTAATTTTGAAAATTAATAAAGTTAAATATATACGTGCGGTGGTTGATTTGTTCGTTGGTACAGTGACTTGACTTCATATCGAAAGACAAATAATTAGCTCAACCGGCATCTAGCGAAAGGAGTGAAAAGAGAGAGAGTGAAATTTATGCATTTCTATAAAAAAAAATGGCGCCGAAACGAAATAAAGACTCTGAACATCACTCGTCTCGCGATAGCTTAATAAATTCATTAAGGCGAAATAAAGAACATATAACTAATAACTGCAGTTCAATGATTGCGGCAGATTTAGAAGCACGCCTTAGTTTAGTGAAGTCAACCCTTAGGCAATTAAATACAATTTAGAGTGTAATCGAACAGTCAACTGACGAAGCTATTGAGTGGGATACACGCCAAGTAATAGGAGAACTGTACTGCGAAATTAAGGCAAAAATTTTGAGTGCATTAAATAATAGAGGAAGACATTCCATTGGATTGGCTGATCTAGCTGCAATCCCTACGATGGTGAATGCTTCTAGTATATCCAAACTGCCAAAGTTAACAGGAAAATTTACTGAGTGGACCAGCTGGTTTACCGCGTTCACTACGGTGGTTGAATCGCACAACGATATCGATGAGCTTTCCAAATTAATACATTGCCAGTCCGCTTAGAACTATAGACTGTTTAGAATTACCGTCAGAGAACACGCTTCAGTTGCTGCGTGAGCGGTTTGAAAACAAGGCAATAATCGTTCAGTCGCATGTATGCGTATTGTTTTATATCAAAACTCTCAAGCAATCTGATGCAGATGACTCTGACTCTGTTAATTCACATTTGGGATCGATTCGATCGTTGGTCAGCGAAGGTGAAATATTAGAGGAAAATTTAGATGATGAGTGTTTGGAAAAGTGGGAAGCAGAATATGATTGCTCACATTTGCCTTGGAGCTTTCTGTCGCAGTTTCTTTGTAACAGGGGACGAAACTTAGCAGGAACAGAAGTTCGGAAAGGAATTGCTGTGCATGGGTATGACAAAGGTTCAAATAAACGCACCAGCTTACCAACGACCGCAGGGAACAACGTCACGACCCAATGCTAAAGTTGCTCACGGCCACATCAGCTAAAATTGTGCCCAAAATTTACGGAGCTAACACCCTTACAACGATATCATGAGGTGAAAAAACAAAACTGGTATGCTTCAATAAGCGGCATCAAAGCAAGGATTGTAAGGCTCTACGTTGTTCTATTTGTAGCAAACCTCACCACTTGATGATGCATCGAGAGTCAAGTGAGATGAGGATTTAGGCTAGTTCGAGTGCGCTGCACAGTTCGCTTTTGTCCAATCAGGCATTGAGCTTCTTGGCTACTGGAGTAGTTCTAGTGAACGCTGCTAGTGGCGAATTCCATTCTTGTAGATGTGTATTTGATTTCGTAAGTCAGTTGAATTTTATAACTGATAGGCTCTCTGACAAATTAAAACTTAAAGTTGACGCAGTGCGGTACTCTTTGAACGGAATAGGAAACGCTAAATCAGATATATTAGGAGAAGTCAGCACGACGTTTAAGTCCCAAATTACGAGCTTTTCAGCGACTGAGAGGTTCTGCGTTTTGCCCGAAATAACTGAATACAGGTCAGCCAACACAACGTCGGTAGGATTGTTTATTCCAAAAAAGCGCAAATTAGCTGACCCAGAATTCGATTCTTATAAGCAAATTAACATGCTTATTGGAGTCAAGTTATTCCTTAAATTGATTCCCGCAGGTCAGATCAAAATGTGAGCGAACAAACCTGTGTTACAAAAATCCTTGTTAGGCTGGATTAATGTGGGTGAATGCGGTCCAAATGAGAATGCAACTTTGATTTGCAATGCTTCAAAAAATAATAAACAAGAGGTAGATAAGTTGCATAGTTTAGAAGAAAAGTTTTGGCAAACGGAAGATGTTCCCTAGCCTTTAAACAAGTTCAGTAAGGAAGAGCAAATTTGCGAACACCACTTTACATCTACAGTAAAATTATCACCAGCCAATCGTATTATTGTCAAGTTGCCTTTGAAGGAGTCTAAGTTGGAGTTAGGTGAGTCCTACGAGATTGCTCTAGGAAGATTTCTAAACTTGAGAAGCTGAATAGAAATTCTGAATTGAAGAAGGACTATACAGACTTCATAGAAGAGTTTCGCAATCTGGATCACTTAGAAGAGGTGGCTACGGACGAGATTCGCCACGTCAAGTACATCATGCCTCATCACCCAGTGATTCAACCAGATAGCGTAACAACTAAATTGAGAGTTGTGTTCGACGCTTCTTGTAAGACTACTAATGGGGTATCACTAAATGAAATCATGTTAATGGGGCCAACATTGCTACCAGATTTGTTTGAAACTCTCACAGGATTTTGTTTTTCAAGTACGCTCTGACTGCTGATATCTCGAAGATGTATAGACAGATTTTAGTAGATTCAGATGACTGTAATTGGCAATGGATTCTATGGCGTGACAACAAGGAGGCAGCGATAAAGGTTCTTTGACTGAATACAGTTACATGCGGCACCAATTTGGTATTTCGCTGCTTATATTATTTAGCGGAACTCTTCGGTAATCACTACCGTCTGGCTAAGGCAGCTGTCGTTTGAATCTTTTATATGAAAGACTTGCTTTGCGGAAGAACAAGAAGTCACTGAGCTTCTTAAAAAGGGAGGTTTCGAACTCCATAAATGGCGCACTAATTGCCGGGTGGCTATAGCCAATTCTGAATATGTTGAGGCACTAGAATTGAAAACGACAGCAACTGCGAACACTCTTGGAATTTATTGGAATTGAATTCAGGACCGTTTTAATTTTAATTACACTGCACAAAAGGTGCGATTATAACAAAGAGAGTAGTGCTTTCTGAGCTAGCTCAACTGTCCACTTGGATTTTTAAGCCCTGTTTTAATTTTGGGAAAATATTTATGCAGGAGCCTTGGTTGCCTAAGCAAGAGTGGGATGAAGAACTACCTCCCAGTTACTCGCTTCAGTGGCAAAGTTTAGCTTCCACATCAATAAATTATGATTGTAGCTTGGAAAAGGCCAAGTGCAGCTTGTAGAATTCTAATTTGGTTTGCCTAAGAATATTACTCAGTTTGAGTTCCTTACCCCGACAGGCTTCGCAAGATCAATGAGGCCAGACTTGCTGTTTATGTTGTCCTTAATGCGGACGGTTAGACCAGCGCATTTGACATGAAAGACCTTGTCGCATAACCAGCAAGAGACAAAGTCCGGCTTTGAATCGGCCGAACACATATGTGTGATTGCACAACAGGCCTCCATTTCAAGCAAAATTAATATGCCTCAACGAGAGTAGGGAACACCAAAACAAAAAATTTTTCTACGGAGACAAATTGAAAGCAACGAGCAAAAACAAAACGCAAAGAAGCAAGGAAATAACATTTACAGAGAGCAGCTGATTACAAAAGGAGAGCTGAACAAGTGAACACTACCACAAACGCAGTTCAATCGGAGAGCCGACTAAGCCGTGAGAGTAGGAGAGCGTAAATGAGTAAGCTCAAAGCGAAAGAAGAAAAAATAAACAAAAACTACAGCTGATATGTTGACACAAAGCAGCGCACTATGAGAGCGAAGCAGACGTGAGAGAGCGAAAGAGCGTAGGAGTGTGAAAATTAAAGAAAAACAAATACAGATAACAAGACGCTGAAACACGCGCCAGCGTAAGTAAATGCACAGAATTCAATTTAAAATTACTAATTACTAATAACACCAACGATCACTATGTTAATATTATATGCACAAAGTTGCCATTGACTAATTAGCACCGATTTTAAATTCACAAAACTATTTAATTAGTGAGTTAAGGCAAAAATAGAATGAACCAGTCGAACGCTACAGTCATGTGCTGACTGTAGAAGGCCATGGATTATTATTCCGTTATTTATAATGAAAATTCAGCTTTTTTTGGAAAAATTTAAGAATACAAATTTTATATTCTTATTATTTAATTCATTTGACAGACAAAAGAACACATAAACAATGCAAAAGCAAATAGACAAGAAGTATAAGCATTAGATAGAGCGCGAGGGCAACAAAATGATGTGAAGTTGTACAGTAGCTTAGTGGAGGGTGTGCCGGATTCGAAGACCAATGATGTTGACAGTGCTCGGGTTTCGATCCCTGGCGCGATCAATGTGTGACGAGTTTTACTTTTTTTCTTTCTTTTCTATTGAATAATTTAAACAGCAACATAACAATAGTTTTTAAATTTTTTGGTACGCAACATATTTAATTAAGTAGAACACTTTTATAAACTTTGCCTAATATTGCACAAATCTTACAGTTGCGTACTTACGCCGAATACGGCAATTGATGTGTGTTAGAGCGGGACGCCGAAACATAAATGTGCAAATCCAGACATGCATGTATCGGCATCCCGCTCTAACATTCGTGTACATTGATTGCCTTGACTATTGCATAAAAATATGAAATTTATTTTGGGAAACTATTTTTATTGATATTTAATCAAATAATTTAGGATTTAGGTAGCGGGTGTAGTTGTTTTCTTTTTAGAATATAAAAAAACAACCAAAAAAAGTAATTAAAATAAAAAGCTTCACCAACCGCCGCTAGGACTCGAACTCCCGAACACGCACATACAAATCTTCTAAAATTTGCCGTCCGCCACTCTAACCACTAAGCCACTGCCTCATTTGTTGTCCGATCGGCAAAGTTGCATTCTGAGCTGGCAATTCTTTTACCATTCTATGCAAATAAAAAGTTTTGTAAAATGCTGTATGTCCGACGCTAGATTCGAACTTCGGTATGATGCGTAAATGAGGTCTTAATATGCGCATAAGTATACGTTCAAATAGAGTTTAATTCGGATCATATCTTACTTATTTTTAGTCCGATTTAAATGAAATTTTCAGAAAACATCCGTGGCAATGTATTTGTCATGTGAGATGCATAACTTTGGTTGTTGGGTGTATATTGTGTATATTAAACAGTTATTACTGATTTACAGAGGCGGGAAGGGGCGTGGCCAAATTTCAAAAAAACTTTGAGACACCTGAATATACACGTATGTTGTCACAAAATTTTAAGACTCTAGCTCTTATAGTTTCTGAGATCCAGGTGTTCATACAGACAGACAGACAGACAGACGGACAGACGGACAGACGGA
Source organism: Zaprionus africanus (assembly GCA_018151435.1). Lineage (NCBI taxonomy): Eukaryota > Metazoa > Arthropoda > Insecta > Diptera > Drosophilidae > Zaprionus > Zaprionus africanus. The sequence continues at coordinate 40,785 of JAECXB010000185.1, forward strand.
CAGACGGACAGACAGACATGGCTTAATCGACTCGGCTGTTGATACTGATTCAGAATATATATAGTTTATGGGGTCGGAGATGCCTCCTTCTGCCTGTTACGCACATTTGCGTTCCGACAAACACAGTAGTCCATGAATTTTTTTAAAATCCATGGCCTAAAAATTCAAGAGCAAAAGTCAAACACGACCGATCACCAAGAGAGTTATTTGTGTTTTGTGACCATATTATTGGCATAGTGCGTGTTGCATATTCGGTGCAGTTTAATTTTGAAAATTAATAAAGTTAAATATATACGTGCGGTGGTTGATTTGTTCGTTGGTACAATGACTTGACTTCATATCGAAAGACAAATAATTAGCTCAACCGGCATCTAGCGAAAGGAGTGAAAAGAGAGAGAGTGAAATTTATGCATTTCTATATAGTGGATGTTATTAAGAATTAGGGAAGCATTTAATTTGGCTACATAAGTGATCTTCGAGTGTTAATTTTGTGAGAGCATAAGTTAATTTATAACAAAAAAAAAATGGCGCCGACACGAAATAAAGACTCTGAACATCACTCGTCTCGCGATAGCTTAATAAATTCATTAAGGCGAAATAAAGAACATATAACTAATAACTGCAGTTCAATGATTGCGGCAGATTTAGAAGCACGCCTTAGTTTAGTGGAATTAGGCAATTATATACAATTTAGAGTGTAATCGAACAGTCAACTGACGAAGCTATTGAGTGGGATACACGTCAAGTAATAGGAGAACTGTACTGCGAAATTAAAGCAAAAATTTTGAGTGCATTAAATAATAGAGGAAGACATTCCATTGGATTGGCTGATCTAGCTGCAATCCCTACGATCGTGAATGCTTCTAGTATATCCAAACTGCCAAAGTTAACATTACCTAGGTTTTCAGGAAAATTTACTGAGTGGACCAGTTCGTTTACCGCGTTCACTACGGTGGTTGAATCGCACAACGATATCGATGAGCTTTCCAAATTAATACATTGCCAGTCCGCTTAGAACTATAGACTGTTTAGAACTACCGTCAGAGAACACGCTTCAGTTGCTGCGTGAGCGGTTTGAAAACAAGGCAATAATCGTTCAGTCGCATGTATGCGTATTGTTTTATATCAAAACTCTCAAGCAATCTGATGCAGATGACTCTGACTCTGTTAATTCACATTTGGGATCGATTCGATCGTTGGTCAGCGAAGGTGAAATATTAGAGGAAAATTTAGATGATGAGTGTTTGGAAAAGTGGGAAGCAGAATATGATTGCTCACATTTGCCTTGGAGCTTTCTGTCGCAGTTTCTTTGTAACAGGGGACGAAACTTAGCAGGAACAGAAGTTCGGAAAGGAATTGCTGTGCATGGGTATGACAAAGGTTCAAATAAACGCACCAGCTTACCAACGACCGCAGGGAACAACGTCACGACCCAATGCTAAAGTTGCTCACGGCCACATCAGCTAAAATTGTGCCCAAAATTTACGGAGCTAACACCCTTACAAATATATCATGAGGTGAAAAAACAAAACTGGTATGCTTCAATAAGCGGCATCAAAGCAAGGATTGTATGGCTCTACGTTGTTCTATTTGTAGCAAACCTCACCACTTGATGATGCATCGAGAGTTAAGTGAGATGAGGATTTAGGCTAGTTCGAGTGCGCTGCACAGTTCGCTTTTGTCCAATCAGGCATTGAGCTTCTTGGCTACTGGAGTAGTTCTAGTGAAGGCTGCTAGTGGCGAATTCCATTCTTGTAGATGTGTATTTGATTCCGTAAGTCAGTTGAATTTTATAACTGATAGGCTCTCTGACAAATTAAAACTTAAAGTTGACGCAGTGCGGTACTCTTTGAACGGAATAGGAAACGCTAAATCAGATATATTAGGAGAAGTCAGCACGACGTTTAAATCCCGAGTTACGAGTTTTTCAGCGACTGAGAGGTTCTGCGTTTTGCCCGAAATAACTGAATACAGGTCAGCCAACACAACGTCGGTAGGATTTTTAGGCCATGGATTTTAAAAAAATTCATGGACTACTGTGTTTGTCGGAACGCAAATGTGCGTAACAGGCAGAAGGAGGCATCTCCGACCCCATAAACTATATATATTCTGAATCAGTATCAACAGCCGAGTCGATTAAGCCATGTCTGTCTGTCCGTCTGTCCGTCTGTCCGTCTGTCCGTCTGTCCGTCTGTCCGTCTGTCTGTCTGTCTGTCTGTATGAACACCTGGATCTCAGAAACTATAAGAGCTAGAGTCTTAAAATTTTGTGACAACATACGTGTATATTCAGGTGTCTCAAAGTTTTTTTTGAAATTTGGCCACGCCCCTTCCCGCCTCTGTAAATCAGTAATAACTGTTTAATATACACAATATACACCCAACAACCAAAGTTATGCATCTCACATGACAAATACATTGCCACGGATGTTTTCTGAAAATTTCATTTAAATCGGACTAAAAATAAGTAAGATATGATCCGAATTAAACTCTATTTGAACGTATACTTATGCGCATATTAAGACCTCATTTACGCATCATACCGAAGTTCGAATCTAGCGTCGGACATACAGCATTTTACAAAACTTTTTATTTGCATAGAATGGTAAAAGAATTGCCAGCTCAGAATGCAACTTTGCCGATCGGACAACAAATGAGGCAGTGGCTTAGTGGTTAGAGTGGCGGACGGCAAATTTTAGAAGATTTGTATGTGCGTGTTCGGGAGTTCGAGTCCTAGCGGCGGTTGGTGAAGCTTTTTATTTTAATTACTTTTTTTGGTTTTTTTTTATATTCTAAAAAGAAAACAACTACACCCGCTACCTAAATCCTAAATTATTTGATTAAATATCAATAAAAATAGTTTCCCAAAATAAATTTCATATTTTTATGCAATAGTCAAGGCAATCAATGTACACGAATGTTAGAGCGGGATGCCGATACATGCATGTCTGGATTTGCACATTTATGTTTCGGCGTCCCGCTCTAACACACATCAATTGCCGTATTCGGCGTAAGTACGCAACTGTAAGATTTGTGCAATATTAGGCAAAGTTTATAAAAGTGTTCTACTTAATTAAATATGTTGCGTACCAAAAAATTTAAAAACTATTGTTATGTTGCTGTTTAAATTATTCAATAGAAAAGAAAGAAAAAAAGTAAAACTCGTCACACATTGATCGCGGCAGGGATCGAAACCCGAGCACTGTCAACATCATTGGTCTTCGAATCCGGCACACACTCCACTAAGCTACTGTACAACTTCACATCATTTTGTTGCCCTCTCGCTCTATCTAATGCTCGTGTTCTTTTGTCTGTCAAATGAATTAAATAATAAGAATATAAAATTTGTATTCTTAAATTTTTCCAAAAAAAGCTGAATTTTCATTATAAATAACGGAATAATAATCCATGGCCTTCTACAGTCAGCACATGACTGTAGCGTTCGACTGGTTTATTCCAAAAAAGCGCAAATTAGCTGACCCAGAATTCGATTCTTATAAGCAAATTGACATGCTTATTGGAGTCAAGTTATTCCTTAAATTGAATCGCGAACACCACTTTACATCTACAGTAAAATTATCACCAGCCAATCGTATTATTGTCAAGTTGCCTTTGAAGGAGTCTAAGTTGGAGTTAGGTGAGTCCTACGAGATTGCTCTAGGAAGATTTCTAAACTTGAGAAGCTGAATAGAAATTCTGAATTGAAGAAGGACTATACAGACTTCATAGAAGAGTTTCGCAATCTGGATCACTTAGAAGAGGTGGCTACGGACGAGATTCGCCACGTCAAGTACATCATGCCTCATCACCCAGTGATTCGACCAGATAGCGTAACAACTAAATTGAGAGTTGTGTTCGACGCTTCTTGTAAGACTACTAATGGGGTATCACTAAATGAAATCATGTTAATGGGGCCAACATTGCTACCAGATTTGTTTGAAACTCTCACAGGTTTTTGTTTTTTCAAGTACGCTCTGACTGCTGATATATCGAAGATGTATAGACAGATTTTAGTAGATTCAGATGACTGTAATTGGCAATGGATTCTATGGCGTCACAACAAGGAGGCAGAGATAAAGGTTCTTTGACTGAATACAGTTACATACGGCACCAACTCAGCACCATTTTTGGTATTTCGCTGCTTATATTATTTAGCGGAACTCTTCGGTAATCACTACCGTCTGGCTAAGGCAGCTGTCGTTTGAAACTTTTATATGAATGACATGCTTTGCAGAAGAACAAGAAGTCACTGAGCTTCTTAAAAAGGGAGATTTCGAACTCCATAAATGGCGCACTAATTGCCGGGTGGCTATAGCCAATTCTGAATATGTTGAGGCACTAGAATTGAAAACGACAGAAACTGCGAAGACTCTTGGAATTTATTGGAATTGAATTCAGGACCGTTTTAATTTTACTTACACTGCACAAAAGGTGCGATTATAACAAAGAGAGTAGTGCTTTCTGAGCTAGCTCAACTGTCCACTTGGATTTTTAAGCCCTGTTTTAATTTTGGGAAAATATTTATGCAGGAGCTTTGGTTGCTTAAGCAAGAGTGGGATGAAGAACTACCTCCCAGTTACTCGCTTCAGTGGCAAAAGTATAGGAATGAGTTAAGTCTTGTTCACGAATATTCGTTAACTAGAAGCGTTTTGCCAGTTGATAGCGAAACCGATGCCTTCTGATCCGAATGATCTTGAAGCTTTAACTTCAGGACATTTTTAATTGGACGACCGCTAAACTCGTTAAGAGAACAATGCGCCGACTCCATTGTTAAACTATCAATGACTAATCGATGGAAACGCATTGTGGCAGTGCACCATTCATTTTGGCAGCGATGGTTTAAGGAGTATTTTAATCTGTTGTAGCAACGCAGCAAATGGGCGCTGACTTGCAACAACATTAAAAATGGCATGTTAGTTTTCATCGCAGAAGACAACATACCACCAGGACGCTGGGCGTTGGGACGTGTTCACGAATCTCATCCTGGCAACAACAAGGCTGTACAATTGGTGACAATCAAAACTAAGGCAGGATTGTTTAAACACAACATACACAAATTTTTGACCGATGCCTATCGAAGAGGTAGCTTAATTGGTTTTGGAAGGAGCTGCCAAGGCCGGGAGTATGTTTGCGCCAGAAATGTTTTCTTTCAAAATTAATTTAAATTGTTCTGTCGATATATTAAGAAATCGATATATTCACACAACAACTATTGTAACGATCATGCATATTGGAGAAGCACGGGCATCTCTAATGAGATACAATAAATTCATTCTAATTTTCGTCTTGGTTAAGCGCAGCAGCATTTTTCTTAAAATACTTTTTATCTCGTCTTTACGAGCTCGCTTAAGAACAGCAAAAACAGATGGAAAATAAAACAAGAGCAACAGTCGAGCGGCACGCGACAGTGGGATACTCTTCGACCTATTTGAAGTGTAAAGAGTGAATAATTGTACAATACTTCTACTTGATAGAATTATCGTAACGTAAGCATTTATATGCGTCTGTGTATGAATACGTGTATATGCGTGCATCATTTCATTGGTCAAGCACAAATGTGTGTAAGTTAATTTATTTATTTATTAATGTAAATAAAAAATAAATTTTACAAATTTATTTTTGCAACTTTATTGATTGGATTTGAAGTTAAGATTAAATTGAAGTTCTACTCTAATTCCCTAATCTGGCCTTTTGTGAATCAGACTTTGGTGTAGCGGTGGCAGCGATGGCGGCAGCGCTGGTGCAGCGAGGATTCAAAGTTTGACAACAGTTGGTCAGTTGTGCAGTCGGCTGTAATTGGTTTATAGCAGTTCTGCTGATGACTTCTTAATAAATTTGGCCATTTCCTGTTGTTGTCAATATTTCGTAGGAATTGCATGTGCCCGTGTGAACTGCTTGGTCATTTCCTGTTGTGACTAATGTATAGTAGGAATCGCAGGTGCTCGTATGAACTGTTTTGCAACTGCAGTTCAATGCTCTGTAAATATTAATTTTGTTTTGATTTAGTTTACTTTAGGTTGGCGGGTGCAGGAAATAATGCAGACGCTGACCTAAGCTTTACTTTATGAGCTTTTGGTAAAGAGTGTTGTTAACTCCTCCTCCTATATTTTGAGCTTGTCTTCAAGCGACGGTCATTAGAAGAATGGTATGGTGTTGAGATTAACTCTGTTGGTGGTTTTCAGGGGTTCGGGATAATATTCTTCTCTTGCTTTCGTTTGCAACAGTATAAAAAATCCTGCGACGATTGTTAAGGTAGCGAAGAGAAGGATGACGTAGCATTTGTTGTAGTTGCTATCTGTTTCCAATTCTGCCAAACGTTTGGACTTTAATTATATATAAAATAGTTGTTTTGTTATTTAATATAGTTTCATCGGAAAATTCTAGCATTTCTTCTATGGATAGTAATGGCATCTTGCTTTCTTTGAATATTTTATCAATTTCAATTATTTATTTTTCATTTAATAAGAATGTATTTATTACATTTATAATTTCTTCTTTGACGAGCCTGATTTGATTTTGCAAGTTAAAAGTCATTTCTGTGTTAACATAACTGTCTTTTTCTGATAAAGTTTGATAAAGAATAAGTAAATTTAATTATCTGATTTAGTCTTTCTTGAAATTGATTGCTAGTTAAAATTTGTTTGTTGCTATTGCTAATTAGAACGTTCATATTATCTTGGAGTAAAATTAAGTCGTCGTGGTCTGGAGTACCGGCAATGTACTTCGATGTGGTGGTTCCTATTAAATTGATTGGTCTAGTGTTTATATTATATAGGGTGGGGGATAATGCTTGGAGAATAGATAATGTTTGAACCATTTCGTGTTTTATTTTGTGGTAACTGTTTGAATGATTTTGTTCGTTATCTACGTACGAAGCTAAGGTATTTAAAGGGTTTGTAATGTGGTTTATATCTATAACATGAATTATTCTTGTGGTGGATGTTTGAATTTTCCCTAATCCTTTATTTATTACTGCAGTCTGTACGTCGGTATATTTGGTAATGTCTAGAAGTCCATGCGCTATTGTTATGGTGCATAGCATTGATGTCCTAAAAAATTAAATAACTTTAGTTATTTTCGATGTTACGTACTTTTGTGTATTTTCTTTCCTGATTCTCTTACAACTGTAGTATTCTTCTTTACTTTAACTTTTTTTTTTATATGTTGCTGATAATTTAGAACCAAGTCGTGTGTTTATCTTAACATAAATTTTGTCACCTACGTTGTAGTTTTTTAATGCGTTGGGTTTCTGGTTATGGTATTCGAGGTCCTTTTTCTGTTCGTCTATTAGTCTGTCTATGTTGTCAAGTCTGGTTTGTTCTTAGGCTTCGCGGTTAGTTGATACTGTTCTACCAAAGAACACTTCAAGTGGTCTTTTCTTTGTTACATAGTGTAGTTATATTCGTACACTGCTCTTTCTCGTAATTCTGGAAAGTTTCTGTGGTTTCCATCTTTCTTGATACATCTCATTATTTCAGAGAGTGTCGAATGGAATCTTTCGACCTGGCCGTTTAAAGTGCTTTTGTGGGGTGGTGCTTGACAAATATCTATATTGACACCATATTTGGGGACGTCATAGTAGAAAATAATCTCTCTTGGAGGGTTTCCTATGTCTTCTATTGCTTTGGACTTTATTATTTTGGCCTGCGCTAATTAAGAGAACTTGTCTATGGCAGTAAGAACTAATTTCTTTTCTGTAGAATAGATATCGATGTGGATAATTTGTCCGGGATATTCCGGAATAGGAGTTTGCTTTAAAACGGGGTTAGTCGGATGTCTATCGTATTGCAAACTTTGCATTGTTTTACCAAATTTTCTATTTTTTTCGTCATTTGGGGAAAGTAAAATTCTTCTGTAGCATTCTATGGGCTCTATTGTGGACTTTAAGTATCTCCTCTTTTTGCTCTGATTTATTACTGAGGTTGGTAACTTTACTTTGAGTAAAGCGAATTTTAACTTTACTGAAGGTGTCTGGGTATATTGATTGTATTTTCCCCTTGATATCTTTAGAAGTTTGAATTCTGTTAATAAAGGATGGGTTAAGGTATTTCCGAAGTATGAGTATAAGTTCGTCAAGTTCGTAAGTTTGTAAGTATATGTTATGTCTATGAATTATAGGGAAAGTTATACTAAATTTGTAGTCGTTGCTGTTTTCTTTATGGATAAAGATTTGATTTTTAAAAGTGTTAATGGGTACTTCTATACTAGGGATGAGGTTATGGCTTAAATTCTTGTCACTATGTTGAGTGGATACTGAGTTTATCTGACCTAAATTTGAAATGCGAGACAATGCATCTGCTACTATATTGTCTTTCCTGGTTTGTAGTGTAACTCGTAGTCGAATTCTTCTAAGTGAGATTTCCATCTTTTAATTCAAGCGTTGCGATTCCAACTACTCAATGAGTGTGTAACCGGTTGGTGATCAGTGAATATTTTCCCTTTGGCTTTACCATATAGATAGTTACGTAACGCTTTAAGGGCCCTTATAATGGCCAACATCGCTTTCTCGTTAGCTGCATAATTTTCTTCAGCTTTGGAGAGGGTTCGTGAGATGAATGTGATATGTTGATTTCTGTAAGAGAACTGCACCAATGGAATAGTTTGATGCATCGGTGGTGAGGTGCAATTCTCTTTTAAAATCGGGATTTTTAAGTATCACATCTTGTGATATTAACGAATTTTTCCTAAATGCGTCTATGGCTTCTTTGTTGAAGCTTATTGCTTAAGTTAATGCTGCTTTCTTGATTACGTGTCCATCTTCACCTCTTAACAGTATGGTGAGTGGTTTAGCAAGTTTTGCGTAATCCCTTATAAATCTCGTATAGTATCCTGATGAGCCTAAAAATGATCTGAGTTCTCTTATTGTCTTTGGGGTAGGAAAATTAGCTATTGCCGAGATTTTGTCAGGGTTGTTTCAATTCCTTTATCGGATATTAAGAATCCTAGAAATTCAACTTTACTCTTGAGAAACTCGTATTTATCGAGTTGACATATAATATTGGCTCTATATAGGGTATCGAATATGGTATTCAAGTTTTCAACATGAGATTTTTCAACTTGGCTAAAAACAATTATATCATCAATATGTGAAGGGTTACTTTTTGTAGGCTTTATTGATATTAAGGTTTAATTTTAAATAATACAGAGAGACTTTACTTTTACACACGCTGCTTCTTGTGCGTCGTTCAATTATCGAATAAGAAGAAGAAAAACAAAAACATAAAAGCTTAACAATCGACATATCGTATACATTTATCGATTAGTCTCCTGATAAATCTCAGCGTCCTCGCGAGAGTCCGGTTTAAACTCATCCTCCTGATCGTCATCTTCATCGGGGTCATCTGGCGGAAGCTCACACCAACGCTTCATTTTGTCGGACGAGTACACCGACGTATAACGTCTTTGCTCGCGTTGAGAATGAGGCAAGTCTTCTACGAGGTATCTGTCATTTGGCAACACCTTCTTGACTATAAAACGTCCTTTGTAGCGAGGCTCCAACTTTCGAGAAGTGCCAGTGCTTGACGGGTCATTCTCTACCAACACAAGATCGGCAAGGCTGTAGATGGTGGGCTTCGAATTTCTGGCATCATATCGTTTCGGTAGCGGTAGCTCTATGGTCGTTGATTTTTGCCGCTGCATCAACTCTTAGCTCTTCCAACTCTGTACTCGTTAGCATCTTTTGTTCGTGACCCTGTATAGCGTTTGTCAAGGTATTCTTAAGGATACCGTAGCCATACAAGAGCTGAAAAGGAGAACACATAGTGGTACTGTTTATCATTGTATTTATGCTCCACTGGATTGAGCACATATTTGCATCCCAACGCTTTTCATTCTCATTTGTAGGCAATAACATCGATAAAATGATTCGATTGGTTCGCTCCGCATGACCATTTGCTCTGGGTGTTCTTACTGCATTGAGTACGTGTTTCACGTTGTTCGTCTTA
>JAECXB010000186.1:0-18303 GCA_018151435.1 Zaprionus africanus
CCGGTGAACGTGTTTCCGTTGTCGAAGTATACGTTATAGGGGCAGCCACGTCTTGCGACGAAACGTGCAAAGGCTTCGAGAAAACTCTGTGTTGTTAGGTCCAAGGTTGCCTTTAAATGTATGGCCTTTGTGTTGAAGCAAACGAAGACAAATACATATACCTCGGTTATGGGGAAGGCTCGACCAGTGAAATTTTTGATTTAGAAAGGGCAGCGAAATCGAGTCCCGTGTGGGTTAAAGGCCGAGTGAAGGAAACTATCGCAGAGGGCAAAGTACCCATGAGTTGAATTTGCAACTTTTTTGTTGGAGGATGCAAACTCGACAAGAGTGGATTGTGGCCTCCAATAAAGTTCGAACCTTTGAAATTCAATAGCGTAAACTGATAGGACGCATCATTAATTAATTTCCACCATGGAGGGAGATACGATGCGTAAAACGAACGAGGAGGTTTGAGATAGTAAAAGATTACGGAACGATGACCGGGTGCCGCTCATAGTTGAACGGTCTTTAAGGAATTGAGTACGTTGAGCGTTACGGATAAGCAGATCTTGGACTTTGGAGAATTCAGAGCTGCTGACATCTGGAGAGGGCGTAAGATCAGGCTTGCGACATGTCTGAATGAAGCGGTATACGTAAGCCATCACCCGCAGTGCTCTGTCGGGCATGGAAAATTTCTATAAGATGCAACTGGATAACGGAGGTAACTCAGTTAAGTTCAATATAACAGGAGAAAGCCATAGTTCTGCTGAAAGGATCAGCCAATCGGGTCCATGCCACTAGAGACTGTTGCCAATAAGGTCTTCTGAGCTGTCTTAGCCACTCTGTTAATACGAAAGTCGTCCATTTACATCAAGGCTTTTTAGCCAGGCTAACACAATTGTAGAATCATTCCAATAGTACTCTTGGTAACTATTGACTGGGAGCTGAGGGAGGAATGTCGCAGATAACTCAGTTCTTGGCTACAAGGAGATGGCTTGAATTATTGTGTTGGGTTTCAACACGGATGTAGCTGCTCCGTATACGCGCTGAGATGCGTCATAAGTGGATGGAGTTGGAGCTTAGCTAAGGGAGTATATTGGACCATCTTGGGATCCGAATCCGATGGAGGGATAAATAACTGGAAAGGAGTTCCTGACAACGTTGTTGGAGTTCATGTCTCAACGCTTCATCCAATCCAAGATTTTGCAGCTGTATCTCCTTTTGACACGGACCACAAATGGTGCCAGCCAGCCAGCTGGTTCGAATAATTTAGCGATGTGAGATAAAACTTCAGAACTTCAGGCTCAAACAGGGAATCAGGTACTCAGACATAGCGACAGACGAAATTGGACCACCCATCTGCGCATAGCGCATAAAGGTCGTCAGTTAAAAACCTTTCAGCGAACCCTCCCACAGAGAAGCCTCCGTTGAGCAAAAGCTCAAAACCGGCGACACCGATACCAGTGGAGCCAAACTCGCGTAGCTCTGCGGCAGTTGCCAGTGACGCTAGAAAATAGGTATGGTCTAGGGTGAAGCCTAAGCGCTTGCGCAAAAAGCCAGAGGTTCTCATCCTAAAAAAGACTGGTGAATTGTGATAAGCTGATATGCTCCGCAAGCTTAAAGCGGACCCAAACCTTACTGATTCTGGGAAATATGTAAAGAAGATCAGGAGAACGAAACAGGGAGAGCTGCTGCTCGAGGTAAAGGGTAAAGCACATGGAAGTGTACACAAATTGAAATGGGCTTGGACGAAAAGTCCATGAAGGAAATGGCAGCGGTTCGAACGGTGGCGCAGAGAACGGCTTACTCCATTAGCGGAATGGATCAGGCTACGACAGCAGACAAACTCCTCGGCTGTAGAGCTTCCAAGTTCCAGGGCATCATGGTTTATCCAGATGCAGTGCACGGTCTGCGTAAAATGCGGGATGGAACCCAGATAGAGACGGTGATACTAAGCACAAATGATGCGATCGCTGTTCTAAAAGCGGTCACGGTGACCGTAGACTGGTCACGCTGCCGCATCACTCAGGATGTACGTCCGAAAAGATGCTTTGGGTGTCTATGCTATGGCCACCGAGCATCCAATTGCAAGGCGACCGATCGGTCTGACTGCTGCTTGCGTTGTTGCGTGCGCATGTATAGAGCAAAAGGATGTAACGCACCACCAACATGCAGCAGCGAGGTGAACAGGAACCACAGACGGTCCGTTTCGTTCAATAATATTCATAACTTTCGTATACCGGATGTATCACTCTTCTTTGGTACTATCTAAATAGGTGATTAATAAAGCGAGTTCGATTTTCGAATAATGCCTTGATAAATCATTTCTTTGATTTGGACTTCGACGTCGTTGTCGTGAGCTTGGGGATCGTAAAGATGTGTCCTCAATATTAATTTGAAGTCATGGTCTGAGAGATTCAAATGCAAATATAATTGATTTGTTCACTTTATTATTTAGAACATGTACATATGTACTTAAAAAAGTGTCAGCGTAGATTGACATCCGATCGGTGTTACTGCAAAACTTAGAGTGGCAGCGAGTTTTGATGAAAACCTTTTGCTAAATCTATGGTAGTGAAATATTGAGATCTACCGAGTTTATCGAATATTTCATCCATAACATTGGGTATTTGACGTCCACGGTAATTTCGTTTAGTTTGCGATTGTCAATTACTATCCTAAACTTTTGTTTACCGGATGCATCACTCTTCTTTGGTACTATCCAAAAAGTGAGCAATAAGGGGAGGTCCTTTTTTGGAAAAATCCTTAAACAATCTTTTTTTTATTTTGGACTTCAGTCTTTTTTGGGGTGGGTGGGGAAAAAATTATGGGGGAATGATCTGGCAACGCCGAGTCAGATGGCCTAAGCAACAGTCGACGGGCTGGCAACGACTTAGATTAAGAAGAAGAAGAGCGAGGAGTTCTGTGTGGAGACGCGAAGAGAAAAGACGTGACGAGTTACGACGTGAGAGAGCAAGGCTGACGCTCAATCAATTAATAAATAACGACGATATTTAAGAATAAGACGATTAACTAAAATTAAAATAATGAACTAAGTATAAGAAACATACATTGAAGTATTAAAAATAAAACTATTTAATTTAATATTAAAAACTAACGTGTATTTTACACAACAACTGGGACTAACTTAACCCAAGCCACAAATTTGGGGCTCAACCTAACAAAAAACACAAAAAGTTAAAGACTCAACCTAAAAAAAAACAATAAGTGAAAGACTCAACGTAAAGAAAAACAATAATTTAAAATCGGTGTAATATAAATATAAATCGTATAACAAGAGCAAGTTTCAAGAATAATTTCATCATATTGCGTTGCAACGACGTCAAGAATAACGGTTTAAAGAGAAACGAAAAACGCATGTACACTTTTGCGTCGCGCACGAAATACGAAATAAGAAACAAAAAACGAGAAAAGCGAAAAATGACGCGACTTGCAGACTACGATGTAATTAAGCAGATGCTAACGAAAGAAAGAGAGGAGAACATTGAACTTCTTCATAAATTTGTTTTCGAAAAAACGGTGATAGACAAAATCGAAATCGGTTACGCGAGTTTGAAGGATTTGAATATAACGAAATAAATGAAAAATATATTAAAAAAATTGATTCCATAAACGATAATTTAACAGAAGCAGATCTGGTGTTAATAGGTCATTTATTAAACATTCCACATAATAAAAGCAACGTTGCCTTGCATATTTTTTGCAATTTAAAAATAGGAAATTTGCTAAGGGACGCAAATTTTAATGCCAACGACGAAGAAGATGAAAGCGAAAACGATGATAATGAAGACGATAAAAGCGAAGCATGAAAATCAATGCGAAACGGCAGAATTGGAACAAGCGAATGTCAGGAACAAAGGAAAACGAGTGAACTCTACAGTGATGGCACAAAATAGTGATGCCGGTATACGAAATAGTTTAGCGACTCCGAGGTTCGCTTTAAACTTTCGTGATATTGAAGACTCGATTCGTAAATTCTGTGGTGACGATTCACTCTCGATTGAGGTGTGGCTGGAAGACTTTGAAGACACTGCACAAGTTATGCAATGGGATGATTTACAAAAATATATTTTTGCCAAAAGATCGTTAAAAGGATTGGCACGAATGTTTGTAGCTAGTGAACGCGGTATATCAAGCTGGCACAATCTAAGAGAAGCCTTGTTAAACGAATTCAAAACAACAACAAGCAGTGCTCAATTACATAAACAAATGAGTGATCGTAAAATAAAGAAAGGTGAGAGCCTTCAAGAATATTTTTTGATAATGAAAGAACTATCATCTCGCGGTGATATTGACAATAATTCATTAATGGAATATGTCATTGATGGCATACACGATTTAAGTGTAAACAAATCAATTTTGTATTACGCAAATAATTTAAAAGAATTTAAACAAAAACTTAAGTGCTACGAAACAATGCGTAAGAAATATCAGTCGAATCGCCGTTATGATAAAAATAAAAATGACAATGAAAAAGAAAATACAGTAAATAAAAATGATCATGAAATAAAATGTTTTAATTGTGGTGAGAAAGGACACACATCTAATAACTGCGCCGATAAACTAAAAGGAAAAAAGTGTTTCAAGTGCAACAATTTCGGCCACATTTCCAAAGAATTTCAAAGTTCAGATAACAATTCTAACGTTACAAATATGCGTAAGATAGCTGATGATTCAATGATGTGTAAGAATGTGAAAATTAAAGACAATGAATTTAAAGCGTTTATTGATACGGGAAGTAAACATAATATAATGACAGTGGAAACTATAAAAACTTAAATGTTAAGCTTGTTGAAACTAACGTATATCTAATTGGATTCGGAAATAAGAATAATAAAGACAGAGTGAAACCTTTTGGTCAATTTGAACAATCTTTAATAATAGACAATGAAGAAGTTATCAGTAATTTTTTGGTAGTGAACACAGAGCTTCTAGACGTTGATACAATTCTAGGTGAACAGTTTTTCAAGCAAGCAGAAACCAAAATAACACGTGACGGAATAACGATTAAAAAGTTTAAAGACGAAATAAAAGAAGAAATTAATCTAATGAAAATATACACTTGTGAACAGATTAAACTAAATATCGACGAAAGGGCGAATCCACAAATAAAAAGTAAAGTTGTAAAAAATTATAAACCGATTAAAATTAAAACGACAAAAACTCAAACGCGCAAAACATTAAACGAAGATTCGCAAATAATTCTACGATCTCATCGATGGCCCTACTCAGAGAGACGCATAGTAGACAACCAAATTGAAGAATGGTACAGAGACGACAAAACAAACGAGCTGTTACCCAGACTTGACGAAAAGATTAAAAAGGATATTAGTCACTGTATACCCTGTACTGTGTTTAATAGGAAACTGCGCAAGAAGAAAGGTGAACTCAATCCAATTCCGAAAAACAGGCAGAAATATGGAGCTGATGTGGATATACAACACGACAAGATGATCCAGATATTTGATGACAACCAACGACAAACAAAACAATCTTATATTATCAAAATGAAAAACAACACCTATGACGTAATAAAAAAAGATACAGCATTTAGCGATGGACTAAAGAAGGCGACGACGTGTGCTGAATATATGAAACCCTGGATGAGCATGAACGACGACGCATTCGAGGCGAATGCAGTGTAGGATGGCCGAGTTGTGGGAATGATCTGGCAAAGCCGAGTCAGATGGCCTAAGCAACAGTCGACGGGCTGGCAACGACGTAGATTAAGAAGAAGAAGAGCGAGGAGTTCTGTCTGGAGACGCGAAGAGAAAAGACGTGACGAGTTACGACGTGAGAGAGCAAGGCTGACGCTCAATCAATTAATAAATAACGACGATATTTAAGAATAAGACGATTAACTAAAATTAAAATAATAATATAATAATAATGAACTAAGTATAAGAAACATACATTCAAGTATTTAAAATAAAACTATTTAATTTAATATTAAAAACTAACGTGTATTTTACACAACAACTGGGACTAAACTTAACCCAAGTCCCACATATATAAGGTTTCTTATAATTGGGATCTTCATACTTTGAATTTATGACATGTTTGACAGTGCTTGTGAAGGTCAAATTTTCACCTTCTCTGCACTGAATGACTTTAAATTGAAGAATTTTAGTCAGAGCATTTCGCTCTTCCTTGTTTAAGTGATCGAGTCTGAATTCATTTGATTCTTTCAACTCATTTTCTATTGCACAGTTTATTGCTTCGTCATCAGTTGATGGTGGCTCTAAACAGTTCATGCAGTCGGATTACCTTTTGCTCGTTCTCATAGTGCATTAAGAAGTTGTAATTGTTTAAATTAACACTTCTTTCGCTAAAATTTGAGCGCTGGTATCTTCTAAGAAGTCTCTACTTAGAAGCATATCATAATTTTCCGAAAAATTATGGATATAACAAGAGCAACAGTCGAGCGGCACGTGACAGTGGGATACCCTTTGACCTTCTTGAAACGTAAAGAGTCAATAATTGTACGATACTTCTACTTAATAGAAATATCGTAACGTAAGCATTTATATGCGTCTGTGTATGAAAACGTTGTAATAGATTTAGATAACATAGCATGTAAGGAAAACACATATTGTATCAACATAACTATCGTATAGAATAACAGCGGGTTGATATCGATCTATTTATATAAGCAACCATGTATAACATCGATATATCGAATGCAATGATCGATTAAACAGAAGCATGAAGCTTGTTTTCAATTGTGATCTCGCAGCGTCGGTAGAAGCAGAAAAATAAAAAGCTAAGTTAAAAATAAGAAATTGTAATAAAAATTAGGAAAGAAAAGGAAAGAGAACGCGAGCGCGTAGCGCCATCTGTTGTTCTTTTCTTCTTTTCTGTACACACTCATTTTTTGCATTCAAACGCACACACACAAATACATACATTTGTGCTTGACCAATGAAATGATACACGCATATACACGTATTCATACACAGACGCATATAAAGGCTTACGATACGATATTTCTATCAAGTATAAGTATTGTACAATTATTGACTCTTTACGTTTTAAAAAGGTTGAAGGGTACCCCACTGTCGCGTGCCGCTCGACTGTTGCTCTTGTTTTTTTTTTTTTGCACACCCAGCTTTCTATTGAGATCGAGTTAATAAATTATAGCCAACGTTATTTGGGACATATATTAAGCTTACACTTGCTGATATCTGCGTTCGACGGCTGAAGTAATTATTTTATTTTAATGTTTTTGCATTTTTAAATTAACATTTTGTTAAATAATTTTTTTTAGCGAGATGATCGCCTTCGTCCTGAAGATCAAGTTCTTATGCGTGCACTTCGTGATTTTAATATTCCCAAAATTGTCACAGACGACCTTCCTGTTTTTATGGGCTTGATTGGCGATCTATTTCCAGCACTGGATGTCCCACGAAAACGAAATATAGAATTCGAAGCAGTAATTAAACGTTCTGCAATTGATTTAAAATTGCAACCGGAAGAAGGTTTTATTTTAAAAATTGTGCAGCTCGAAGAATTATTTGCAGTACGTCACTCCGTTTTTATAATTGGCTTTGCTGGTACTGGAAAGTCGGAAGTTTGGAAAACTCTAAATAAGACCTATCATAATCAAAAGCGAAAACCACATTTTAATGATTTGAATCCAAAGGCAGTAACTAATGATGAATTATTTGGTATTGTTAATCCATCAACGCGAGAATGGAGAGATGGTCTTTTCTCTATTATAATGCGAGATCAAGCCAACTTGCCAGGCACAGGTCCGAAGTGGATCGTCTTAGATGGAGACATTGATCCAATGTGGATTGAAAGCCTTAACACAGTTATGGATGACAATAAAGTTTTAACGCTGGCCAGTAATGAACGCATTGCTTTAACCAAGGAGATGCGTTTACTTTTCGAAATCGCATCATTAAAAGTAGCAACTCCAGCGACAGTTTCACGTGCTGGTATTTTATATATAAATCCTAAAGACTTGGGGTGGACCCCATATATTCAATCATGGTTGGGAATGCGTACAAACACTTCAGAGGTTTCTGCACTCAATGTACTTTTTGATAAATATGTGCCACCTTTGCTGGAACTGTTTCGTGGACGACTTAAAAGTATCACTCCCATATCTGATATTGCGCGGCTTCAATTGACGTGTTTTCTATTAGATAGTTTGATGACTCCTCAGAATGTACCACATGATTGCCCTAAAGATTGGTATGAAATATATTTTGTTTTCAGCGTTGTTTGGGGTTTTGGTTCAGGACTTTTTCAAGATCAAATTATTGACTGGAGAAATGAGTTTAGCAAGTGGTTTCAAAACGAATATAGAGCTGTTAAATTTCCCCCAGCAGGAAATATATTTTCATATTACATACATCATGAAACTAAAAAATTCTTACCGTGGACTAATCTTGTACCTGATTTTGAACTAGATCCGGATTTACCATTGCAATCTAATTTGGTAAACTCTGCTGAAACTACACGCTTGCGTTTTTTTATGGATACTCTTATTGAAGAAGATCATCCCTTAATGCTTATTGGGCCATCGGGGTCTGGGAAAACACTACTAATGAACTCAAAGCTTAATATGCTTTCCACAGATAGATTTGCGGTAACAAATGTACCTTTTAATTTCTATACCACATCTGAAATGTTACAAAGAATACTAGAAAAACCATTAGAAAAAAAAGCTGGTCGAAATTACGGTCCCATAGGAAATAAGAAAATGATTTATTTCGTAGATGATATGAATATGCCCGAGGTGGATAAATATTTTACTGTGCAACCGCATACTTTAATAAGACAATTTATGGATTATCATCATTGGTATGATCGAGTAAAAATGACACTTAAGGATATTCACAGATGCAATTTTGTAGCATGTATGAACCCATCCGCAGGCTCTTTTACGATTAATCCAAGACTTCAACGACACTTTTGCTCTTTTGCAGTAAAGTACGTAAGCTATTCTTTTATCTTTACCAACTTTAATCTATTTTTATTTCACAGTCAACCAAGTACAGAAGCCCTTTTTCACATACTTAACTCAATACTTTCACAGCATTTAGAAAATCCACAACATAAATTTGACAAACTCATTTTAAAGCAATGTTCATCTGTAGTCAATGCAGCAATAACATTGCATTCAAAGGTAGTTGGATCCTTTCTTCCAACAGCCCTCAAATTTCATTATAATTTCAACTTACGCGATCTGGCTAACATCTTTACGGTAAGTTCTTAAGCATTAAGATGTACTTTTAAATAATATTATGATTTCAATTCGATTTAGAACATATATTTTCTGCACACCAGGAGGTCAATAGTATTCAAAATCCTATATTTGGACACTATGTGATACTCTTTGACTACTGTACATATTGTAAGGTATACTAAGATGTTATTGTAAAAATTTATATAAGACAACACGAGGTACATAAATTTCCGCACAACATAAGTCTGCTTTTTCAAATGGCGTGCTTTTCCTGCAAACCGATTTAATAATTTACATCGCTGATTGGCCTTTATGATGTACTTTACAATGAGTGTCCCGACACTGCTTGATGCTTGATGCTAGACCCAAAAACTTATTTTACATATATATTCTAAATCAACGTCATCAACAAACAATTTTGCAGTCAATTTATCTGACTTCCATTTAAAATTAACTTCATTTGATAATATATATATAGTAGCATATTTACCATAGTGCACATATACACACCCACAAACACTTCCACATACATACATACACTTGACCACTGTACTTAGCATATAAGACAAAAATTTACGTATATCAAGAGAACCAATCCGCCTGTTTAGACATAAACATTTGTATCCCCCAATTCGGCGACAATAACAAGTCAGCCTACTCCGATCATTTATAAACATTCCCACGAAAGGGTAAAAACTGCTTACGCAGCGCAAATTCTCGGCTAATCTGTTCCCATGTACTATCCACTCAAGAGAGTGCCTACTATCATGTAAACATAAAATAGATCCTTTTGTACGCTCAATATAGAAGTAAATAAGATTCAGCCAAAGGTTTGCTTAGCGCACACTTTTAAGCTTTAAGTTAGATATAATTCAAACTTCATAATTGAAAGACGCGAACTGTGTCCGTGTTTCGCCTAAGTATTTGTTAAAATAATGTTATATTTTTTTTATAAATACCAACCGCGAACTTGTTATTGGCGCAGCCGGTAGGATATTGATTAAAACGTTGATCGATATCCGCAAAAGAACCGCGTGTGATTAACCACCTTCGATTGCGTGGCTAAATTAAATGCTACAGAAAGGTTACAATCCGCCCAAAGTACCGCGTGTGATTAAATAACTTTGTATGCGTAGCCAACTAAACGCTTTTGGAACACTATAACGAAACTCAGTGCTCTGAAACACTTCAACTTGGTAGCCCGCTGTAAAAGTGTGACCGCCACTGGAAGTGAACATTTTTCTTAAAAATTCATAAGTCAGTGCTGCAGTAAAGACCACTAAAGGAAAATTGTCGTCCCAGGTCAAAACCCCGAAACAAAAAAAAAGGAAGCAAAAATAAAAATTGCAATTGGGTGGTGGCCAAGGTGACGCAGGTCACTGCCAACAACAAATGCAATAAAAAAATTCAGAACACTCATCCCAAACCGGAAGGACTGGGATGCTGGCAACCCCATCAGCGACCCTCACGGCATACACTGGTACACCGACGGGTCAAAGACTAATCAGGGGCGAACAAATATCTATCTAGTCTAGATGACGTCACCATGTCACCGGACTCACGTGGTTCCAGTTTATCGGGAACCATCTTCGACCCTGAAAAGGTCAAATGGGCTGTAGATTCCTTCGCTCCCTTCAAAGCCCCAGGGGGCGATCAAATCTTTCCAGCCCTTCTACAGAACAGCCTGGATCACATTCTAGATCCGCTGGTCGGCCTGTTTAACAGTAGTCTTACTTGGGGATACATACCCATCATCTTCGACCCTGAAAAGGTCAAATGGGCTGTAGATTCCTTCGCTCCCTTCAAAGCAACAGGGGCGATCAAATCTTCTCAGCCCTTCTACAAAACAGCCTGGATCATATTCTCGATCCGCTGGTCGGTCTGTTTAGAGCTAGTCTCACTTGGGGATACATACCCGTCTCTTGGAGGAGAGTCAATGTGGTATTCATTCCCAAGCAAGGGAATCGTCCCCCTGTCCAGCCTAAGTCATATCGGCCGATCAATCGTTATTGAAAAGAGACAATTTCCATAGAGTTATAAAGTAAAAAAATCAAAAAAGATATTATCTACGTCCAATATTCCTTTGTTTACAGAACAGAATCACGTATTACAATTACAGCGCACAATCATATGTTATTTGAGATTTTCGAACAAGAATCCTTTGCGCTTATCAGTAAAAATATGTTTATATTCCGAAAAGGATCGTTCTACGTCCGTCGATGTCATCGGTGCAAAGTTGAAAAGTACCATTTCTTGTGGCGTAAGTTTTTTGCATATTCCCCAGTCGATTGCATATTTTTATTTATTGCGTTATTGATCTCGACGATATCTTTGAATCCACGATTTTCTCCCGGAACTCCGCACGAGCCAACCGAGAAGATTGATTTCAACATTCGTAATTATATCGATACTTTCCCTTAAATTACAATGAACTCAATAACAAGTGATGATGTCAGTAGTCTTCATGGGACAGATGAATAATTCAATTATGGTTCACAATACTACTATAAATAGTTTTTAATATAATTTGATTATTTATCGTTAAATTTTTGAAATTTTATTAACAATACTTGGAACTTCAACCCTAAAAAAGCAATTTCAGGCTCAGTGTTTCAAAATAGGCTCGATATGTCAAAATACTCAAAATAGACAAAAAGCAGGCTCTAGGCCGTTATCCGCTCTGATTATTATATACATACTATAAACTTTGCCGAATGTTGCGTATGTGTGCCGAATACGGCAATTGATAAATGTGCAAATGCAGACATGCATGTATCGGCGTCCCGCTCTAACGTTCGTAACTTATTGATTGTATTAAATATTGCAAAAAAAAACATGAGATTTAATTTTTGAAAACTATTTTTATTGATATTTAATTAAATAACTGTAGTTTTCCTTTTAGTTTATAAGAATAAAAAAAACCAAAAAAAAGAATTAAAAAAAAGTTGCACCAGCCGCGCATCGGACTCGAACCCACGCCCGCAGGACCACTGTCCGCCACTCTAACCACTAAGCCACTGCCTCTGTTCGATCGGCAAAGTTGCATTCTGAGCTGGCAATTATGTTACCATTATATGCAAATAAAAAGTTTTGTTAAATGCTGTGTGTCCGACGCCAGATTCGAACTTCGGTATGACGCGTAAATTAGGTCTCAATATACTCATAAGTAAACGTTCATATTAAGTTTAATTCGGATCATATCTAACTTATTTTTAGTCTGATTTAAATAAAATTTTCAGAAAACACCCGTGACAATGTATTTGTCATGTGAGATGTACAACTTTTGTTGTTGGGGGGTTTATTGTGTATATTAAATTGTTATTACTGATTTACAGAGGCGGGAAAAGGCGTGGCCAAATTTCAAAAAAACCTTGAGACACTGCAGCATACACGGATGTTGGGACAAAATTTGAAGACTCTAGCTCTTATAGTTTTTGAGATCCAGGTGTTCATACAGACAGACAGACGGACAGACAGACATGGCTCAATCGACTCGGCTGTTGATACTGAATCAGAATATATATAGTTTATGGGGTCGGAGATGCCTCCTTCTGCCTGTTACGCACATTTGCGTTCCGACAAACACAGTAGACAATGAATTTTTTAAAATCCATGGCCTAAATAGTGTTAGTTTGAAACACAGTAAGCTTTGAAACGGTCTATCATTCTATAAAATTCTGGTAATTCTCTTTTAATAAAACCAATAAACTGCCGTACTTTTATACCCTTCGACCATTAAAAATGGTCAAAAAAGGGTATACTAACTTTGTGCAAATGTATGTAACAGGCAGAAGGAGGCGTGGGAGACCCCACAAGGTATATATGGTGACATATTCATTCTCCATATGAATTACTTAAACCGATCTTTTGAAAAGCTTCACTCTTCAAAAGTCTCACAGTTCATTACTTAAACCGATCTTTTGGAAAGCTTCACTCTTCAAAAGCCTCTATATAAAAGTTCTCTCGAGACACCAATCGTCAAACGATAAAAAGCTTAAGTAAACAAAGATGTAAAGCTCTGTAGAACTTTAAGGTTTCCTGGTCCATAAAAATAGTTCTGTTTGTTAGTTTATGAGTGACTCTGGTGTAATTAATAACAAACTCCATCTAATAAAAATTATAAAATAAAACAAGAGCAACAGTCGAGCATAAAGAGTCAATAATTGTACAATACTTCTACTTAATAGAAATATCGTAACGTAAGCCTTTATATGCGTCTGTGTATGAATACGTGTATATGCGTGTATCATTTCATTGGTCAAGCACAAATGTATGTATGTGTGTGTGGGTTGCAAAGTCTCTACCTGTCAACCGACGCCCATGTTTAGTGCAATCGAAATGCAGATTTGTGGTGATGCCCAGCGTGTGTCACAGGGATGTCTGGATGTCGGGATGTCTGGATGTCTGGGTGTCTGGATGTCTGGATGTCCAGATGAACACACAGATCTCAGTTATTATAAAAGCTAGAGACACCAAATTTGGAATGATTTGATCCGGGATAGGTGAAGTTTATTTCAAATGTTGGGTGCTACTCCCCCCGCAAACGCAAATCAATAATCTCATCTTTTAAGCTGATTTGCGAGCGATTTATAAGAGATGCAACATTCTGAGTAAGACTATACTTAGCTAATTATAATACCAACATAGCGTCAAAATTCCAATCCGATTGGACAACAAACACAGAAGTTATTAAAGAAAAGTCTTGTTCGCTTTGATTTTGTATACAGACCAGCAAGCTGTGACGTCATTGCAATGCTCATGTAGGAAAGAAAAGGAAAGAGAATGCGAGCGCGTAGCGCCATCTGTTGTTCTTCTTTTCTTTTTTATGCACACGCATTTTTGCATTCAAACGCACACACACACATACAAATGATACACGCATATACACGTATTCATACACAGCCGCATATAATGGCTTACGTTACGATATTTCTATTAAGTAGAAGTATTGTACAATTATTGACTCTTTACGTTTCAAAAAGGTCGAAGGGTATCCCACTGTCGCGTGCCGCTCGACTGTTGCTCTTGTTAGACCAAAGGGCATACGAGTATATTCGTAATGTCCATGTTTTGTCGAAAATGTTGTCCTGGGAATTGATTGCAGGTCCATTTGGATTTGATGGAAACCCTTAGCTAGATCGATAGTTGTGAAATATTGACAGCGTCCGAGCTTGTCTAATATTTCATCCATTAGTGGAATGGGAAATTTGTCGTCAATGGTTATTTCATTGAGACTGCGATAATCTATGACTAATCGAAATTTTGCTTTGCCAGAAGCGTCACTTTTTTTGGGGACAATCCAAATTGGAGAACAATAAGGGGACTTAGATTTTCTAATTATCTTTTGTTCAATCATTTCGTTAATTTGTCTGTTGACTTCTAGGTCGAAAGCTTGGGGATACTTATAAGGTTTTTTGTAGATAGGGTCTTCGAGTTTTGTGTGAATAGAGTGTTTAATTGTACTCGTGAAGGTCAAATTTTCACCTTCTTTGTACTGAATATCACCATATTCAAGCAAGACATGCGAAAGTTGTTCCCTTTCTTCTGCATTTAGATGTTCTAACCTAAATACATTGGACTCTCTTAACTCGTCGTCTAAGGCGTAGTTAGAGGAGGTTGCTAGAAGGGCTTCTTCTATGTAAGGGGTGTTTTGAGGGTTTTCCTCATATTTAGAAGACTTGGGACACTCATTGGTGCTCTTGGACTCTTCTAATTTAGATAACTTGGGGCACTCATTGGTAACCTTGGACTTATCTATTTTTAAGTGGGATTTCCGCTTGAGTTGTCGGAGGGTTTTCTCCTTAGTTGAGGTGTTTAAAGGGGTTTCCTTTGATTTTCGGAGGGTCTTAGTTAGAGGGGTTTCCTCTGCTTTAGATGATTTAGGGCACTCATTGGTAGCCTTTGATTCGACTGTTTGGATGTGGTCGTACCACATTTTGAAGGGATAGCCATTTATAGTGACTGTTTGAGTTGAGTAATCGATTTGAGCATTAGTTGACTCTAAATAATTTCTTCCTAATAGCAAATCATATTTCTCAGAAAAGTTATGAATATAGAAAGTTTTTTTATTAGGGCAAAGTTTGCTTGGGTGAAATGAAACGTTTTGGTTCAAAATTATGATGCCATTTATAGTATGGACTTTTACTTTGGAGGATTTAATAGGAAAGTTATAGAAGTTTTGCTTCATGATGTTCATAGACGAACCGGTGTCTATTAAACATTTGAGGGTTATGTTATTTAATTATCCATGCATTATATGACCGCAGGGGGGTGCCCCTCGCACTGCTATTGTTGTAAATAACAATGTGAGACACTTCCCTTTATCAAATTTCATCCACATAGACCTGGTGGCAATGGCTATTAAGGTAGCCACGGCTGAAGGTATCCGGGAGGTAGTGATCGCCTCTGCCTACTTCCCCGGCGATGTGGATGACGTCCCCCCCACAGAGGTTCAGCGGCTAGTGGAATTCTGCCGCCAGCACAACAAGCCGCTCGTGATCGGCTGCGATGCCAACGCGCACCACACGATCTGGGGTAGCAGCGACATTAACAAACGTGTTGAGTCCCTTTTAGAGTAACTATTGTGTTGTCAATTAGATGTTGCTAACATAGGGTGTAAGCCAACCTTTATCAATGCCATTAGGGAAGAGGTTTTGGACCTTTTCCTAGTCAGTAACTCTATTGGGAGTTCACTGGTAAACTGGCGGGTCACAGACGAAGCCACCTTGATCTACACTATATCTTTGAATCCACGATTTTCTCCCGGAACTCCGCACGAGCCAAACCGAGAAGATTGATTTCAACATTCGTAATTATATCGATACTTTCCCTTAAATTACAATGTTTATAAGAACTCAAAAACATGTGATGATGTCAGTAGTCTTCATGGGACAGATGAATAATTCAATTATGGTACACAATACTACTATAAATAGTCTTTAATATAATTTGATTATTTATCGTTAAATTTTTGAAATTTTATTAACAATACTTGGAACTTCAACCCTAAAAAAGCAATTTCAGGCTCAGTGTTTCAAAATAGGCTCGATATGTCAAAATACTCAAAATAGACAAAAAGCAGGCTCTAGGCAAAAGCCTACCGTTATCCGCTCTGATTATTATATACATACTATAAACTTTGCCGAATGTTGCGTATGTGTGCCGAATACGGCAATTGATAAATGTGCAAATGCAGACATGCATGTATCGGCGTCCCGCTCTAACGTTCGTAACTTATTGATTGTCTTAAATATTGCAAAAAAAACATGAGATTTAATTTTTGAAAACTGTTTTTATTGATATTTAATTAAATAACTGTAGTTTTCCTTTTAGTTTATAAGAATAAAAAAAACCAAAAAGAAAATTAAAAAAAAGTTGCACCAGCCGCGCATCGGACTCGAACCCACGCACGCAGGACCACTGTCCGCCACTCTAACCACTAAGCCACTGCCTCTGTTCGATCGGCAAAGTTGCATTCTGAGCTGGCAATTATGTTACCATTATATGCAAATAAAAAGTTTTGTTAAATGCTGTGTGTCCGACGCTAGATTCGAACTTCGGTATGACGCGTAAATTAGGTCTCAATATACGCATAAGTATACGTTCATATTAAGTTTAATTCGGATCATATCTAACTTATTTTTAGTCTGATTTAAATAAAATTTTCAGAAAACACCCGTGACAATGTATTTGTCATGTGAGATGTACAACTTTGGTTGTTGGGGGTTTATTGTGTATATTAAATTGTTATTACTGATTTACAGAGGCGGGAAAAGGCGTGGCCAAATTTCAAAAAAACCTTGAGACACTGCAGCATACACGGATGTTGGGACAAAATTTGAAGACTCTAGCTCTTATAGTTTCTGAGATCCAGGTGTTCATACAGACAGACAGACGGACAGACAGACAGACGGACAGACAGACATGGCTCAATCGACTCGGCTGTTGATACTGATTCAGAATATATATAGTTTATGGGGTCGGAGATGCCTCCTTCTGCCTGTTACGCACATTTGCGTTCCGACAAACACAGTAGACAATGAATTTTTTTAAAATCCATGGCCTAAATAGTGTTAGTTTGAAACACAGTAAGCTTTGAAACGGTCTATCATTCTATAAAATTCTGGTAATTCTCTTTTAATAAAACCAATAAACTGCCGTATTTTTATACCCTTCGACCATTAAAAATGGTCAAAAAAGGGTATACTAACTTTGTGCAAATGTATGTAACAGGCAGAAGGAGGCGTGGGAGACCCCACAAAGTATATATAGTGACATATTCATTCTCCATATGAATTACTTAAACCGATCTTTTGAAAAGCTTCACTCTTCAAAAGTCTCACAGTTCATTACTTAAACCGATCTTTTGGAAAGCTTCACTCTTCAAAAGCCTCAATATAAAAGTTCTCTCGAGACACCAATGGTCAAACGATAAAAAGCTTAAGTAAACAAAGATGTAAAGCTCTGTAGAACTTTAAGGTTTCCTGGTCCATAAAAATAGTTCTGTTTGTTAGTTTATGAGTGACTCTGGTGTAATTAATAACAAACTCCATCTAATAAAAATTATAAAATAAAACAATAGCAACAGTCGAGCATAAAGAGTCAATAATTGTACAATACTTCTACTTAATAGAAATATCGTAACGTAAGCCTTTATATGCGTCTGTGTATGAATACGTGTATATGCGTGTATCATTTCATTGGTCAAGCACAAATGTATGTATGTGTGTGTGGGTTGCAAAGTCTCTACCTGACAACCGACGCCCATGTTTAGTGCAATCGAAATGCAGATTGGAGGTGATGCCCAGCGTGTGTCCCAGTTAAGTTCATCTGGATTGATCTGAAGGAAGCCCTTATCGCGGAATTCAAAACACAAACCCCATTCGAGGAACTCTTAAGAAGACTATACAACACACCGTTCAATGGATCAGTTCGGAAGTTTATCGAAGAGCTCGAAGAAAAATGTTTCATTATAACAAATAAGTTAGATTTAGAAAACAACCCGTTTAATAACCACATATATACAAACAAAATGAATAATACTGTCAAAGACGAAATAATAAGATAACTCCCTAATCGATTATATATAAGAAGTTAGCAAAATTAAA
>JAECXB010001868.1:0-44171 GCA_018151435.1 Zaprionus africanus
CGCGATCAGCGCTTAGCCAGCGTGAGAATGCTGGCTGTGCACTTATGAATTTTTAGGCTCCAAGTGGATGCTCATATTAAACACGCACTTAGGCCGGACTGTTTATGTAAACATTGCAACAAAGTGCTACAATCTATGAATATATAATGAATGTATGAATATATGTCTGTATAGATATATTTGCATATCACAGTGTGGACTGACAGCCCTCCTCGCAGACTCGCTGCTCGTCGGGCCACGAAACTCGGCATAGGGATGACACCCACGTAGTCATTTTCCACCGGTGCCGTCGTGTCCCGGGTTGTTTGGGGTCTGGCGTGACCGCGTGGCTCAGACTTGTCTCAAGTTCCAGTAGTCTCTGCAACTGGTCCTTGGACAAGTCTCCTTGGCTGGCGAATGCTACCAAGCGACTTCGCATTTCCTCCACTGTGACGTTGGTGTCCAGTCCGAACTCCTTCAGAATGTGCTGCAGTTCGCTCTTGCGACGGAAAGCGATCCAGCGTGTTCCCATGTTTTGTAGAATTTATGATGCGCGGTTAAATTCGTTGATTAAAGCGAGTAGATGCGGCGACGGTGAATTCCTTGTTGACTGGAGCTTGCACTGGTTGAATGTTTGTAAATCTCCGGCGAGATTTACTGACACGTTGATCCTAGACTGGTTAAATGTGTATTAAATCTCCGTGGTGGACACGTGGACTAGTTAAATGTTTAAATTCTCCGGCAAGAATTCTTGACACGTGGTTCTTGTAATACTTGAGGAGTGTTATGATGTTCACTCTTTGCCTGCCCGATCTCAATTGCTCTTTTGATATTCGCAACCGAGTCTTATATTTTGTTTATGATGTTGTCAGTTTGCATGCCCGATCGCGACTGACTTCTCGGTATTTGACACCGAGTCCTATAGGACATTGGTGCGCCGGCTGTGCCGACACCAGGACAAGGTTTACCAATGTAAAAAGCCAGAAAGGTCAAAGTTCGCGCATACGGAGAGGAGAGGACAACAGGTAGGCGTTAGTTTGCTCTGCTTTCGGTCTAAACAGATCACGCCACTCTGCCCTTCACCATCAAGCCGGCCTCACCGCTTGAAAGCCTTTGCCTTCACCCCCTCACATTCGACCCAAATAGTTTCACCTGGACGAGGGCAGTGTCTCAGCACTTCTACAAATTTCCTTGAAAAGGTAGCCCTGGCGTGACTGAGCCCATCCCAGCCTACCTTACAGAGTTAAAGATGTTTCAGAAGACGACGACTACGAAATAAATTAAGATTGTTATCAGGACGTTGATTTGAAAATATTGTTCTTTATTTAATAAAATGTATTTTATTTTCTCTACCAAACCATTGTCGACAAGTCGACGTGTCGTCTTTAAACATTGTCGACATTCGATTGTCGACACGTAAACAACTGTGTAGACTACACCTGTAACGTTCGATGTGCCTCGTGAAAAGTCTGGGTCGTTATGCTCCGTGCAATTGTGGCCAAGAAAACTGCAAATATGTACACTGGCGACTTATACGTATACATTCAGATTGCGGATGGAAGCGGACGGAATCCTACTGGTGCCTTAGCTCTTGGGCTTGGGGCGTTCTTGCTACCTTCTAACAATCAAATCTACATACCTTTTAAATTTTTAAGGATTACTGCTGATACTACAAGTGAAGATGAACTTCACCAAACATACACAAAGAAAAGAATTGGGGCTAGAATACTAAAATGTACATGGAGGCAAATAACTTATCAGGACTGCTGCAATATAAATGTTTGGCGAGGTCTGAGATGTTAATCACGGTCTCTACCCACCCTACCATAATCTTCATAAAAATTATGTATCTGAAGATACCCAAAAGAAAATGGACGACTACTAGTTTATGTTGCCATGTCTATCCAGGAAAAATCAAATTAATTTAGCACATCATCTTTGTGATACTGAAATTCATAATTGATTCCAATTCAAAAGGAGCTTGCATTCCACAATCATATTATTTTCTTATATTTATAACTAATAACGTTCACCTTTTGAACTTAGTATTTTTCTTAACAAATATGTTGGTTTTGTTCTCACAATTTCATAGTTTTTATCTTTCAATTTACTTATTGGTCTTGCCATACATTATTTTTTGTTTTAATTTGATCTTGTAAGTTTGCTTGTTTGTTGTTGTTTAAATAGTTTCTAAATGTTGTTACGCAGAGTATGTAACTTGTGCTTTAAATTTGGTTGCTCAAGGAGGCTAACAACTTGATTATATATTTCATTATCGATATCGTTTTAATTTGACTTAAATATAATCATTATTCATTTTTTTTCTTGGATCGCATTTTTTTGTTTGTTTTCTAAATTTGTGTTTAATTGTTGCTAACCATTTATATTTAATAACATTTTAGCTGACTCGAGGTCAATATCGGTTCGATTTCTGCATCATAGCTTATCTAGTCGATATTATGCCAAACACAACAAGAACACTTGTCAAAAGACAAGGAGCGGGCTTGAATGTACAATTGTTTCACGAAGTAGCCAACTTCGATCATCAGCATTCATCGCTGACTAACTTGGTGATCGAAGATAGTTTCATCTCCACACTGCTAGAACTCGTTGGGAATTCTAGTGGTGCGGAGGTGAAACCAATTCAAAAAACCAAGTTTGTCTCTTATTGTTGTGTTTGGACTTAATACTGCACTGAATTCATCTTCGAGAATTCCTGATTGCAGTTTGCACTTAGTTAAAAGGTGCATAAAGCTCTATTGGTGTAGAGCATTGTCCGGCGTGTCTACCGTTATTTGTAATAAGCGTGGCTTACGACCATCATCTGTTTAATAACATTTTAGCTGACTCGAGGTCAATATCGGTTCGATTTCTGCATCATAGCTTATCTAGTCGATATTATGCCAAACACAACAAGAACACTTGTCAAAAGACAAGGAGCGGGCTTGAATGTACAATTGTTTCACGAAGTAGCCAACTTCGATCATCAGCATTCATCGCTGACTAACTTGGTGATCGAAGATAGTTTCATCTCCACACTGCTAGAACTCGTTGGGAATTCTAGTGGGGAATTTTGACAAGTGTTCTTGTTGTGTTTGGCATAATATCGACTAGATAAGCTATGATGCAGAAATCGAACCGATATTGACCTCGAGTCAGCTAAAATGTTATTAAACAGATGATGGTCGTAAGCCACGCTTATTACAAATAACGGTAGACACGCCGGACAATGCTCTACACCAATAGAGCTTTATGCACCTTTTAACTAAGTGCAAACTGCAATCAGGAATTCTCGTAGATGAATTCAGTGCAGTATTAAGTCCAAACACAACAATAAGAGACAAACTTGGTTTTTTGAATTGGTTTTCACCTCCGCACCACTAGAATTCCCAACGAGTTCTAGCAGTGTGGAGATGAAACTATCTTCGATCACCAAGTTAGTCAGCGATGAATGCTGATGATCGAAGTTGGCTACTTCGTGAAACAATTGTACATTCAAGCCCGCTCCTTGTCTTTTTGACAAGTGTTCTTGTTGTGTTTGGCATAATATCGACTAGATAAGCTATGATGCAGAAATCGAACCGATATTGACCTCGAGTCAGCTAAAATGTTATTAAACAGATGATGGTCGTAAGCCACGCTTATTACAAATAACGGTAGACACGCCGGACAATGCTCTACACCAATAGAGCTTTATGCACCTTTTAACTAAGTGCAAACTGCAATCAGGAATTCTCGTAGATGAATTCAGTGCAGTATTAAGTCCAAACACAACAATAAGAGACAAACTTGGTTTTTTGAATTGGTTTTCACCTCCGCACCACTAGAATTCCCAACGAGTTCTAGCAGTGTGGAGATGAAACTATCTTCGATCACCAAGTTAGTCAGCGATGAATGCTGATGATCGAAGTTGGCTACTTCGTGAAACAATTGTACATTCAAGCCCGCTCCTTGTCTTTTGACAAGTGTTCTTGTTGTGTTTGGCATAATATCGACTAGATAAGCTATGATGCAGAAATCGAACCGATATTGACCTCGAGTCAGCTAAAATGTTATTAAACAGATGATGGTCGTAAGCCACGCTTATTACATTTATATTTAATTTTATACGAAAATTATTTTCTACCTAGGCAATTCAATATTTAATAAACATAAGCATAAGTTTTATGCTCATTTAGATTTGTAACTTGCTGTTTATAAATGTTTTAAACATTTCTGTTACTATATATTTTTTTTCAATGACTCTTCCGTGGAAGATGTATTCGTATTCTATGCCATTTTATGAGACAATATATATTTTTGTTGAGTGGTTTTCAAAGTGTCTTTTTTTTGTTTTTTTTTAAGTTTTTTTAAAGTGTTGGAATATGTGTAAATGACTTAGGCATTTTTAATTGACATGTGATTGCTTTTTATTATACCCTTCGACCATTGAAAATGTTCAAAAAAGGGTATAGTAACTTTGTACAAATGTATGTAACAGGCAGAAGCAGGCGTGGGAGACCCCACAAAGTATATATATTCTTGCTCAGGATCACTAGCCGAGTCGATTAAGCCATGTCTGTCTGTCTGTCCGGATGTCTGGATGTCCAGATGAACACACAGATCTCAGCTATTATAAAAGCTAGAGACACCAAATTTGGCATAAAGGTTTCTGTTGATCCGGGACAGGTGAAGTTTATTTCAAATGTTGGGTGCCACGCCCCCCCGCCCACTCAAATCAATAATTTCACCTTTTAAGCAGATTTACGAGCGACATATAAAAGATACAACATTCTGAGTAAGACTATACTTAGTTAATTATAATACCAACATAACTTCAAAATTTCAATCCGATCGGACAAGAAACACAGAAGTTATTAAACAAAAACCTTGTTCGCTTTGATTTTGTATACAGACCAGCAAGCTGTGACGTCATTGCAACGCTCATGTAGGAAAGAAAATGCGAGCGCGTAGCGCCATCTGTTGATCTTCTCTTCTTTTCTATGCACATGCATTTTTTTGCATTCAAACGCATACACACACATACATACATTTGTGCTTGACCAATGAATTGATGCACGCATATACACGTATTCATACACAGACGCATATAAAGGCTTACGTTACGATATTTATATTAAGTAGAAGTATTGTACAATTATTGACTCTTTACGTTTCAAAAAGGCCGAAGGGTATCCCACTGTCGCGTGCCGCTCGACTGTTCCTCTTATTTTTTTTTTGTTGTTTAATTGGTTTGCTTGAGCAGTTGCTCAGTAGTTATGAGAATTTAACGAATAACACAAATATTCTAGCCTAGGGCCAAGCACGATGTTTGGGAGTACTCACAAATGTGTTTCCAGCGTTGAATGGCCTTCTAGCTTGGTGATGATGATGCAGATCAGATGGTGTTGGCGGCAGATCACTGCTTTATCTAATTGCTCAAGGTTGCCATACGATTAGAATCAGCTCTTTAAATCTATGTTCTAATCATCTGTTAAATTTATGCTAAGCACCTGTTAAGTCTTATGTTAGCAGCTGTTAAGTCTAAATCAACTCACTTGCAATACAGTCTCATCTCACTAAACATGTAAAAAGTGCAGCGGCACAATTAAAATTAATAAACTCAAATCCTTGCTTTTCAGCAAAATAAAAACTACGAAAATAAGGCGGTTGCACAAATCAGTGTACCCGTAAACATTGGGGACCCCGACGTGAATGTATATAAAATAAAATGGGATTCGAAACATTTTGCAACCCATCTGTTTGCGCCGAAATAGGGCAAAAGCGTATTTTAAATTAATTTTTGTTTTGTTAAAATTGCCTGAATGAATTGAATTGAATTACCTGTTAAAATGTAAATAATATGGATAAAAGCTAAATGCTATATATGAATTATGTATGTATCAAAGCTGAATGCTATAATTGAATTGTACGATACGATATGTAAGATAAACATCGATATGTAAGATAAATAATCGAATGGTCCATGACCAAAAAATATATAGATTTGAAACCGAAGTTGCTTGTACCAGACGTGTTAATTTTTTGCGTGATCTCGAGAATATTCCGAGCGGGAAAAGGACTGGCGGAAACATTGGCGCCCGAGCAGGGACACTTGGAGAAAGTTCAAGTCCCATTGGCAATAATTGGAGCTCATCGTTGGAGCAACATTTTCATTGGCTCATCGTTGGAGCTACTATTCATCTTATTCGAGCTCATCGTTGGGGCTGTATTTGCACTTGAAGCAGACACCAGAAGGAGGCTTGAAGCTACTTATAATATTGAAGCAGTGTCGGCTCCATCATCTTACTGTGAGTTGAATATAGCTTGGTGCTCCCAGAGTGGATTGCACGGCATATAGGGTACAGTTTGGTGTGTGCGCTTCAATAAGTGTTAAATTCAACAAAAATAAAATAAAAAGTTGCATTTGGCAAAAGTGTGTGGTTATCTGAAAAAATCATAATTAGTGAACGGCTAGGTTCTATTGACAGGGTAAATTACATATGTAGGTGCAGTTGTTGTTGTATCTATTATAATTGCATACTTAAGTAGAAGAACACGTGTGACCTTCAAATGATCATCGGCCAGAAACAGTAATACATAGAAGAAGTCGAGGAGAACGACAGAAGGAGAAAAATTAACTGTTACATTTTTTGCGCAAGTTAATCTCTCTCTTTTATGCGTTCACATGTTAAGAGGTGCCGCAACGACGCAATAAAGGAGAACAACGAAAAGAAAAATTTACTGTTGCATATTTTGAGTGATTTAATTTCGTTTTTCTTTACATTAACGTTCAGCTTTGAGTGAATTTGCAATTTAGAAGTGCGAAATAATTGAGTGCATATTTGAGTTCTTATAAATTCTAACTGCTATTTGAGTGCAGTTTTGAGCACAGTAGTTATTGAATAGTAAAACAAAAATTATATTTAAATTATCTGTGAAGAAAAAACTAAAATGGCTCCAAAAAGAGGAAATAAAGAGGAGTTCCACTCATCTCGTGAAAGTTTATTGTCTTCATTGAATAATAAAATTTATATTGAAAATAACGGTGTGTCAATGGTTGCCTCAGAGTTGGAAGCACGTTTAAGTTTGGTTGAATCAGTTTTCACTCAGCTGTGCAGTGTACAACAGCAAATTGAAATGAACAGCGATGATGTTAGTGAATTTGAAAATCGACATGAAATAGAAGATATTTATTGCGAAGTGGAATCACGAATATTGTCTCAATTGACACATAGAGGACGTCGCTCAATAACTGCAACAAGTCCATCTCCGAATTCTTCATTGTCCACTGTAGACTCTCGAGCTTCGAAGCTACCAAAATTAAAGCTACCAGAATTTAATGGGAATTTCACTGAGTGGACAAGCTGGTTAAATACTTTTTGTACTTTAATCGACGCAGATGGAGAAGTAGATGACCTTTCTAAGTTTGTACATCTAAAATCGTGCTTAGGGCCAAATCCATTAGAAACTATTGAGTGCTTAGAGCTTTCGGCAGACAATTACAGAAGGGCCTT
The DNA here is from genome assembly GCA_018151435.1 of Zaprionus africanus. Lineage (NCBI taxonomy): Eukaryota > Metazoa > Arthropoda > Insecta > Diptera > Drosophilidae > Zaprionus > Zaprionus africanus. The sequence goes on from JAECXB010001868.1 coordinate 7,476, forward strand.
GCAACTGTTAAAAGATAGATTTGAGAACAAGTCTATAATAGTTCAAGCTCATGTAGACAAGCTATGCAATATCAATAAGCTTAAGCAGCCAACTTCTGAGGATTTGAGATTGTTGGTCGATAGAGTTAATGCACAATTGGAGGCACTTCGGTCATTAAATAAAGACAGCGAGATTTTAGAAGCATTGTTGTTCCACTTAATTCAAGATAAACTCGATGATGAAACGCTAGAGAAATGGGAAAATGAATTCGATAATTCTCAGTTACCTTCTTGGAAGTTGCTTGCACAGTTTGTAATAAACAGGAGCATTAACATGGCTAGTTTGTCAACTGTTGTGGAAGCTAGCCAAAATTCCTGCTATTGTTGTTCAGGATCGCATAATGTAAAGGTGTGTCAGAAATTCGCATCGTTGAACCCTTTGCAAAGATATTTTGAAATAAAGAAACATGGGTTGTGTGTTCGCTGTTTTAGCAAGCGACACCAAACAAAGGATTGTAAGGCACAAGCATGTACTATTTGCAATAAGCCACATCATGAATTATTACACAGAGACTCAGGAAACACAAGAGCTCAGTCGGTAGGTGATCCAGCCAACTCAACAGCCTTGCAGAGTGCTTTGTTGACCAATAGAGGGTCTAGTTATTTAGCTACTGCAGTCGTGTTGGTTGAAGATGCAAACGGCAAGGTTCGTAAATGTAGATGCGTATTAGACTCCGGTAGTCAAATTAATTTTGTGACTGCTCAATTCGCCTCAGAATTAGGTTTGCGTATGAGTGAAACTCAATACACCCTCAATGGAATAGGAAACTGCAAATCTAATGTCATTGGTGAAGTGGAGACTACCATCAAATCCAGAGTAACCAATTTTGAAGCAGTCGGAAACTTTAGTATCTTGCCAAAAATCACGCAGTATAATCCCGTAGCTACAGACTCATTAAGGTCGCTCATACCTAGCAGCATAATACTTGCTGACCCATTGTTTGATATGCCAGACGAAATAAACATGCTCATTGGAGTAAATTTATTCTTTAATTTAATCGTGGCAGGGCAAATCAAAATGGGCCTAAACAAACCAATTCTTCAAAAATCCCTCTTATGTTGGATAGTGGTAGGAGAATACATTCCAGATGAGAGTGTTGCTTTATTGGGTAGCAAAGTGGGTAATCAAAAACAACAAGACACAGAGCAGCTGCAAAATTTGGTGCAACAATTTTGGCTCAGTGAAGGAGTTTCTTATTCGTCAAAACAATTTACTGAAGCAGAGCAGCTTTGTGAGGATAAATTCGTGAGTACTGTAAAAAGGACAGATGGAAATCGCATTGTAGTGCGTCTGCCGTTCAAGCAGCCAAGAGAAAAGCTGGGAGAATCTTATAATATTGCCTTAAATAGGTTTCTAAATTTGGAAAGAAAACTTAACAGGCATCTTGAGCTAAAGAAAGAGTATGTGACGTTTATAGATGAATACAAGGAATTAAATCACTTGGAAGAGCTATCTGATGTCGAAGTACGACAAGTGAAATATTTTATTCCGCATCATCCAGTAATTCGCCCAGAAAGTTTAACAACAAAATTGAGGGTTGTGTTTGATGCATCGTGTAAAACAAGCAATGGTGTATCCTTGAATGATACGATGTTGGTAGGACCCACCTTGCATGCAGATTTATTTGACACTTTAGTTCGCTTTCGTTTCTATAGTTACGCGCTCACTGCGGATATATCTCAAAAGTATCGTCAGATTTTGGTCGATCCCTCTGATTGCGACTATCAATGAATTTTATGGCGGGCTTGTAGCACTGAGTCGATTAAAGTACTGCGCCTTAAAACTGTTACCTATGGCACGAACTCAGCACCATTCTTGGCGGTGCGATGTTTGTACTATTTGGCAGATCAGTTTGGTAATCAATATCCCTTAGCAGATGAAGCAGTGAGGCGTAATTTTTATATGGACGATATGCTATCTGGAGCAGATTCGTTGGCCCAACTGCTCCAGTTAAAGAAGGAAGTAACAGACTTATTGCAATTAGGGCGATTTGAACTTCACAAATGGCGGTCAAATGCCCAGTGGAACGAGAGCAATACTGTTACAGAACCATTAGAACTTCACACCACAGAGACGGCAAGGACACTTGGAATTTATTGGGCTTCTAAAAATTGACAATTTTCAGTTTTCGTATACTGCAAATGAATCCATCTTGATACCTAAGCGTGTGGTCTTGTCAGAGTTAGCGCAATTGTTCGACCCACTTGGGTTTCTGAGTCCGCTCCTGATTCTAGGAAAAATCTTTATGCAGGAGTTGTGGCTACTTAAGCAAGATTGGGATCAAGAATTGCCGACTAGTTATGCAACTCAATGGAAAAAGTATAGAAAGGAACTAGAAATTGTTCATAAGTGTTCATTGCCTCGAGCGGTAGTACCGGTAGAGACTGCAGTTAATAAAGTAGAGTTAATTGGGTTTTCTGATGCTTCTTGTCGAGCTTTTGGAGCTGCAGTCTATGTTCGATGCATAGATATGCAGGGCGTCATATCAGTACATTTGTTGACAGCAAAATCCAAAGTAGCACCAGTTCGTGTAGTATCGCTACCTCGCTTAGAGCTAGAAGGTGCCCGACTTTTGACTCAACTTGTGGATAAAATTAAAAATTGCGCGCCTAAATCAATTGATAGAGTTTGTTATTTCACCGATTCTACTATTGTTCTTAATTGGATTGGGTCTCATGCTAGTCGTTGGAATACATTCGTTGCTAATAGAGTCTCAATAATTCAAGAATTATCTAGAGTACAAGAATGGTATAAAATTGAATCAAAACAAAATCCCGCAGACATTGTTTCTCGTGGTCTGCACACGTTGGAATTAATGGACTCGTCGTTGTGGTGGCGAGGTCCAGAGTTTTTACAACATTCCGAAGATAGTTGGCCATTAATAGAATGGCAGGTCCCTAAGGAACTTCCAGAACAGCGCAGTACTCAATTTAGCTTATTAGCAAATGTTCGACTCATGCCCTCAGATTTAATATCTGACTGCAAATATTCAAGGGATTTTTTAAAATTAAATAGGGTCTTTGCATATGTGTTTCGTTGGCGACAGCGTATCAGTAAAAATAGTTCAAGTCGATCAGAAACGCTTACAGCAACGGAATTAAAAGGAGGCTTAATTTATATTGTTGCCAATTTACAGGCTTTAAACTTTCACAATGAGATGAACAAGTTATTAGAGAAAAAGCCAATCAAATCAGCAAAAATACAAGGGCTTAACCCGTTTATAATGAATTGGAAGGGTATAGAAATAATTCGTGTTGGTGGTAGACTAGCTCGTGCAAATATAGCATATAATGTGAGGCATCCCATACTTTTGCCAGGTAACCACATTGCTGTAAAAGCATTATTTGAGTACACACATCGAATCAATCTGCATGCCGGAGCGCACGCTTTGTGTGCTTTTGTGCGACAACGATTCTGGGTCATTAATGCTAGAAAACTATCTCGGAGTATGGTGAGGAGTTGTATTATTTGTTTTCGACATCGACCAGTATTACATAAGCAATTAATGGGCTCTCTACCAGCAGGCCGAGTGCAAATAGGAGTGCACCCCTTTGAAAGAGCTGGTGTAGACTACGCTGGACCATTGTGGATGCATTTTAACCAAAGAGGAAAACGTCGGATAACGAAAGAGCTGTTCTGCGACAACGCCACAAATTTCGTTGGTGCATCACTGGAGCTCAAGGAAATAGCCGATCGCTTGTGGAACGACAACAGCAGACAATACGTATTGGATCACTGCAGTCATCTCGGCGTCAAATTTCACTTCATACCGCCAAGATCGCCCCATTTCGGGGGCTTATGGGAAAGTGCGGTGAAGGTAGCAAAACAGCTACTGAGCAGAAGCGTCAATGGAACAACGTTAAACTATGAAGAGCTTGCTACAGTCATAGCTCAAGCAGAAGCAGTTATGAACTCTCGACCCTTGTGTGCCTTGTCACCCGATCCAAACGATTTTGAATCATTGACCCCAGGACATTTTTTAATTGGTCGACCTCTCAATACACTACCGGAGCCATTCGACGACAGCATTTTTAAGATGAGTGCCACAAATCGATGGAAACGAATCGTTGCAGTCCAGCACGCATTTTGGAAGCGGTGGTCGTTGGAATATTTAACAACTCTACAAGAGAAGGCCAAGTGGAAGACCCCATACAAAAACCTGAAGGAAGGTGCTTTAGTTTTAATAGCAGAAGATAATATTCCACCAGGTCAATGGGCTTTAGGCCGTGTAGAAAAAATACATCCTGGTGCTGATGGAGCTGTTCGAGTAGTGACTGTGAGATGCAAATCAGGTCACTTTAAGCGCAACGTTCACAAGATCTGCCGCTGCCCTTAGACGAAGACGAGGAAGACTTGTTGGAAGGAGCTTCCAAGTCCGGGAGTATGTTTGCGCCGAAATAGGGCAAAAGCGTATTTTAAATTAATTTTTGTTTTGTTAAAATTGCCTGAATGAATTGAATTGAATTACCTGTTAAAATGTAAATAATATGGATAAAAGCTAAATGCTATATATTAATTATGTATGTATCAAAGCTGAATACTATAATTGAATTGTACGATACGATATGTAAGATAAACATCGATATGTAAGATACAAAATCGAATGGTCCATGACCAAAAAATATATAGATTTGAAACCGAAGTTGCTTGTACCAGACGTGTTAATTTTTTGCGTGATCTCGAGAATATTCCGAGCGGGAAAAGGACTGGCGGAAACACCATCTGCAGCTCCGAATGCGACGTGCGAGAGTCATCTTCTAATTTAATTGAATTTATTTATTGCAATAATATTTATTTGATTTTCCGACCATGAGCGATGAATTTAAATTGCCAAAAAGGTCTCGCAAGCGTACTCGTGATGTGAAGCGGAAGGCTCGCCCTAAACTGGATGGAGATAACGCGTGGGTTGCGATGCGCTATTATGAGAAATTCGAGCCATTTTGGGATTTTGTAGATAACCTGGAACGCATTGACAACGCAGCGGTAACATGTGATGAATTCATCGAGCGCTTTGAGCGTCCCTACCTACCCGTAATTATAACTGGATGTGCTGATGGCTGGCTGGCCCAAGAGAAGTGGACGACATCCCGCCTGGCCAAGAAGTATCGCAACCAGAAGTTCAAGTGCGGTGAGGATAATGAAGGCTACAGCGTCAAGATGAAAATGAAATACAAGTACTATGTCGAGTACATGCAGGGGACACGCGACGACAGTCCACTTTATATATTCGACAGCAGCTTTGGCGAGCATCATCGCAGGCGCAAGCTGCTGGAGGATTATGCGGTGCCTAAGTATTTCCGCGATGATCTCTTCAAGTACTGCGGTGAGGAGCGTCGTCCGCCATATCGCTGGTTTGTGATGGGCCCAGCCCGCTCTGGAACCGGCATTCATATAGATCCATTGGGAACCAGTGCCTGGAACACGCTAATACGAGGCCACAAGCGGTGGTGTTTGTTTCCCACGCATACACCCAAAGATCTACTCAAGGTGACCAGCGCCATGGGTGGCAAGCAGCGGAACGAGGCCATCACTTGGTTTAGCACCATATATCCGCGTACCCAACTGCCCACGTGGCCGCAGGAATTCAAACCCATCGAGGTGCTGCAATGTGCCGGCGAAACGGTCTTTGTCCCGGGAGGCTGGTGGCACGTTGTGCTCAATCTGGACGACACTATTGCAATAACGCAAAACTTTTGCAGCTTTACAAACTTTCCATGTGTCTGGCATAAGACTGTACGGGGTCGACCCAAATTGTCCCGTAAATGGCTGCGAGTGCTGCGTGAACGGCGTCCCGAGCTGGCGCAGATAGCCGATAGTATTAATATAAACAAAAGCACAGGATTTGCTTCGGATAGTTCGAGTAACTCCTCATCATCCTCGTCGTCCAGCAGTTCCTCATCGTCGGAGAGCGAAGCCGATGCCGACTCCAATACGGATAGCGGCCAGGAGAGTCTCACTGCAAAGAAAAAGAAGAAACGGCGGATGGGCGGCGGCAGCGGCGAAGGCAATAGCTCCATGGGATCATCGTCAAGACCTTGATGTCGGCACAAAGCCAAGCGAAATAGCCTGCTCCTGCGACTGTTTCAACGCCAACAGTTGTTCTGCCGTCGAACGTCGCGCACAGCCTGCCACAGTTAGCAATGGCCAACGAATGAATCCCCAATCCTCCTGATCCTTTCGCCTCTTTAGTAATATTTTTTTTTAATTAACTGCGCGTGCTGGCTAAGCCAACCCCAGACGCGCCTAATGTTAGCCCAAGATACAGTTGATTTGACCTTATACTACTTGATTCGATGGGCTTTTGCCGTATATATAATAATGTTGATGAGCCAAAGACTTGAAAGCATCAGAAATTTAGTATCACATTGGTCATTTTTTCGCGCAATTGCTGCCGCCCCTTTATTTGATCTCGCTTTCGTTTGCGTAAATATGTACATGCAAACATACAAACGTTTTCGATCTCGCTTTCGTTCGCGTACATACACACAAACATTTTTCGGTATCGCATTTGTGCCTCACCGCTTGAAAGCCTTTGCCTTCACCCCCTCACATTCGACCCAAATAGTTACACCTGGACGAGGGCAGTGTCTCAGCACTTCTACAAATTTCCTTGAAAAGGTAGCCCTGGCGTGACTCAGCCCATCCCAGCCTTAGAATCCTGCCTTACAGAGTTAAAGATGTTTCAGAAGACGACGACTACCAAATAAATTAAGATTGTTATCAGGACGTTGATTTGAAAATATTGTTCTTTATTTAATAAAATGTATTTTATTTTTTCTACCAAACCATTGTCGACAAGTCGACGTGTCGTCTTTAAACATTGTCGACATTCGATTGTCGACACGTAAACAACTGTGTAGACTACACCTGTAACGTTCGATGTGCCTCGTGAAAAGTCTGGGTCGTTATGCTCCGTGCAACTGTGGCCAAGAAAACTGCAAATATGTACACTGGCGACTTATACGCATACATTCAGATTGCGGATGGAAGCGGACGGAATCCTACTGGTGCCTTAGCTCTTGGGCTTGGGGGGGTTCTTGCTACCTTCTAACAATCACATCTACATACCTTTTAAATTTTTAAGGATTACTGCTGATACTACAAGTGAAGATGAACTTCACCAAACATACACAAAGAAAAGAATTGGGGCTAGAATACTAAAATGTACATGGAGGCAAATAACTTATCAGGACTGCTGCAATATAAATGTTTGGCGAGGGCTGAGATGTTAATCACGGTCTCTACCCACCCTACCATAATCTTCATAAAAATTATGTATCTGAAGATACCCAAAAGAAAACAGACGACTACTAGTTTATGTTGCCATGTCTATCCAGGAAAAATCACATTAATTTAGCACATGATCTTTGTGATACTGAAATTCATAACTTATTCCTATTCAAAAGGAGCTTGCATTCCACAATCATATTTTCTTATATTTATAACTAATAACGTTCACCTTTTGAACTTAGTATTTTCTTAACAAATATGTTGGTTTTGTTCTCACAATTTCATAGTTTTTATCTTTCAATTTACTTATTGGTCTTGCCATACATTATTTTTTGTTTTAATTTGATCTTGTAAGTTTGCTTGTTTGTTGTTGTTTAAATAGTTTCTAAATGTTGTTACGCAGAGTATGTAACTTGTGCTATAAATTTGGTTGCTCAAGGAGGCTAACAACTTGATTATATATTTCATTATCGATATCGTTATAATTTGACTTAAATATAATCATTATTCATTTTTTTTCTTGGATTGCATTTTTTTGTTTGTTTTCTAAATTTGTGTTTAATTGTTGCTAACCATTTATATTTAATTTTATACGAAAATTATTTCTCTACCTAGGCAATTCAATATTTAATAAACATAAGCATAAGTTTTATGCTCATTTAGATTTGTAACTTGCTGTTTATAAATGTTTTAAACATTTCTGTTACTATATATTTTTTTTCAATGACTCTTCCGTGGAAGATGTATTCGTATTCTATGCCATTTTATGAGACAATATATATTTTTGTTGAGTGGGTTTCAAAGTGTCTTTTTTTTTTTTTTTTTTTTTAAGTTTTTTTTAAAGTGTTGGAATATGGGTAAATGACTTAGGCATTTTTAATTGACATGTGATTGCTTTTTTTTTTATTTATATCCTTCGACCATTGAAAATCGTCAAAAAAGGGTATACTAACTTTGTGCAAATGTATGTAACAGGCAGTAGGAGGCGTGAAAGTATATATATACAAAGTATATATATTCTTGCTCAGGATCACTAGCCAAGTCAGCATTGTCCGATTCTATGCCGCTGTCTGGATGTCTGGATGTCTGGAAGTCCAGACGAATACACAGATCTCAGCTATTATAAAAGCTAGAGACACCAAATTTAGCATGAAGGTTCCTGTTAATCCGGGGCAGGTGAAGTTTATTTTCAAATGTTGGGTGCCACCCCCCCACCCACGCAAATCAATAATTTTATCTTTTAAGCCTGATTTGCGAGCGACATAAAAAGATACAACATTCTGAGGAAGCCTGTGTTTAGCTAATTATAATGCCAACATAACTTCAAACTTTCAATCCGATCGGACAACAAACACATAAGTTATTAAACAAAAACCTTGTTCGCTTTGATTTTGTATACAGACCAGCAAGCTGTGACGTCATTGCAATGCTCATGTAGAAAATAAAAGGAAAGAGAATGCGAGCGCGCAGCGCCATCTGTTGTTCTTCTCTTCTTTTCTATTCACACGTATTTTTTGCATTCAAACGCACACACACACATACATACATTTGTGCTTGACCAATGAAATGATACACGCATATACACGTATTCATACACAGACGCATATAATGGCTTACGTTACGATATTTCTATTAAGTAGAAGTATTGTACAATTATTGACTCTTTACGTTTCAAAAAGGTCGAAGGGTATCCCACTGTCGCGTGCCGCTCGACTGTTGCTCTTGTTTTTTTGTTGTTTTTTGTAATTTGATTGCTTGAGCAGTTCCTCAGTAGTTATGAGAATTTAACGAATAACACAAATATTCTAGCCTAGGGACAAGCACGATGTTTGGGAGTACTCACAAATGTGTTTCCAGCGTTGAAAGGCCTTCCAGCGTGGTGATGATGCAGATCAGATGGTATTAACAAGAGCTAAATATATATGTTATTTCTTAAATTCTCTTATACAATGTTTTTGTTTCTTTTTAATCTTTTAGCAAACTTTTAATTTATCATGGTGCCTTTCTTTAGATACGGTTATTTTTTGGAATATATATACGTTTCTTTTTTAGCTATTTAGAACTTTTGATGATTCTTGTCCTATCGCACACTCAACAATTTAGGTTACATAACTGGCTGTTTGCATTTTTTTTGTTGTTTCCCTATTAGACAACAAAAAAAAAAAACACAAGCTAGCTCCTCGATCTGTTCGGCTCCTAGTGGCAAGGTGGCCGTTGAAGGCAGCACAGCGGCTGCGCACGTTGACACGCACACGTTGACGCAGAGCTTCAGAAATTATTCCATACAAATTGGTTGTAGCGAAGATCAATTCCAACGGCACAGTGCAGCTCAAAGCAGCAAAAACAATAAGGCAAGGCGGTGACTAGGTTATGCCACGCCGGCAAGAGGTTAATCCACGCCGGCCAGAGGTTATGACACGCCGGGTCGGAGGTTATGTAACCCCGGCCAGAGGTTATGTCACACCGGCAGAATCCTACAGGATCGTTCTGAGCGCTGTGTCGGCCAGCTAAGTTGCTGCACGGCAATGACAGAGCCCAGGGATCGCTCTTTCTAGCCGTATACGGTGTGACGGCAGAGTCGGCCAATAAGGCAGTGATGCCGTATATCGGCTTTGGGTGCCAAATGCACACCCTTTTAAAATTAGATAACTCGGGCTTCTGGAAAAATTACCTTTGACCAGAGCAAAGGTTAATCTTTTCCAGATCTCACGGATCTGCATCCAGCAAAATTTTTGGGCCAATTTGGAGTGCTTTCTGGGAATCCGCCAATGCACAAAGACACTCGTGTGCACCCTCGCACTTGCACTTTGAATATTCTATTTTTTCCCGTTTTTTTCAACTGATGCACTTGAGTCAATCAGTTTAGCTGACGCACGTCCGTGTGACTTTAATAATACTAAAATGTCGACTACCAACGAGTGTGGATCTTAAATAGCGCCAAAATCCAAGAACAGATGGCTTTTTCTTGGAAGTATTCGGAGTAGGTGAAGTTGGCTATGATAGGAACTCCAGCTCAAAGAGCTTTAAGTGCTTTCAAATGTGCCTCGAAGTAGGCACTTATCATACAGGTGAATGCATTATTGATAATTGCACTGCTTGCAAGTGAACTGCATAACTGGCTTCAGCACATAATTTGCACTGCTTGCAAGGTGAACTACGTAACTTGCTTTAGCAGACAATTTGCACTGCTTTACCTTTGGCTAGAAAAGGTATTTTCGTTATTGATTTAAAACAAGAGCAACAGTCGAGTGGCACGCGACAGTGGGATACCCTTCGACCTTTTTGAAACGTAAAGAGTCAATAATTGTACAATACTTCTACTTAATAGAAATATCGTAACGTAAGCCTTTATATGCATCTGTGTATGAATACGTGTATATGCGTATATCATTTCATTGGTCAAGCACAAATGTATGTACATATTTATGTGTGTGTGTGCGTTTGAATGCAAAAAGTGCGCGTGCATAGAAAAGAAGAGAAGAACAACTGATGGCGCTACGCGCTCGCATTCTCTTTCCTTTTCTTTCCTACATGGGCATTGCAATGACGTCACTGCTTGCTGGTCTGTATACAAAATCAAAGTGAACAAGGTTTTTGTTTAATAACTTCTCTGTTTGTAATTGTTTTAAACATTTCTTTTACTATATTTTTAGGCCATGGATTTTAAAAAAATTCATGGACTACTGTGTTTGTCGGAACGCAAATGTGCGTAACAGGCAGAAGGAGGCATCTCCGACCCCATAAACTATATATATTCTGAATCAGTATCAACAGCCGAGTCGATTGAGCCATGTCTGTCTGTCCGTCTGTCCGTCTGTCCGTCTGTCCGTCTGTCCGTCTGTCTGTCTGTCTGTCTGTATGAACACCTGGATCTCAGAAACTATAAGAGCTAGAGTCTTCAAATTTTGTGACAACATTCGTGTATATCCAGGTATCTCAAAGTTTTTATGAAATTTGGCCACGCCCCTTCCCGCCTCTGTAAATCAGTAATAACTATTTAATATACACAATATACACCCTACAACCAAAGTTATACATCTCACATGACAAATACCTTTTCACGGGTGTTTTCTGAATATTTCATTTAAATCGGACTAATAATAAGTGAGATATGATCCGAATTAAACTCAATTTGAACGTATACTTATGCGCATATTAAGACCTAATTTACGCATCATATCGAAGTTCGAATCGTCGGACACACAGCATTTTACAAAACTTTTTATTTGCATAGAATGGTAACAGAATTAGCTGAGAATGCAACTTTGCCGATCGATCAAAAAATCGGGCGGTGGCATAGTGGTTAGGGTGGCGGACGGCGGTCCTGCGTCTGCGTGCGTGAGTTCGAATCCCATGCGCGGCCGGCTGGGTGGAACTTATTATTTTAATTACTTTTTTTTTTGGTTATTTTTTTATTCTTATAAGCTTAAAGGAAAACTACAGTTATTTAATTAAATATCAATAAAAATAGTTAACAAAAATTAAATATGTTTTTTTGCAATATTTAAGACAATCAATAAGTTACGAATGTTAGAGCGGGACGCCGATACATGCATGTCTGCATTTGCACATTTATGTTTCGGCGTCCCGCTCTGACACACATCAATTGCCGTATTCAGCGTAAGTACGCAACTGTCAGATTTGTACAACATTCGGCAAAGTTTATAAAAGTGTTCTACCTAATTAAATATGTTGCGTACCAAAAAATCTAAAAACTATTGTTATGTTGCTGTTTAAATTACTTAATAGAAAAGAAAGAAAAAGGGAAAACTCGTCACACATTGATCGCGGCAGGAATCGAACCCGAGCACTGTCAACATCATTGGTCTTTGAATCAAGCACACACTCCGCTACGCTACTGTACAACTTCACACCAATTTATTGCCCTCTCGCTCTATCTAATGCTTATACTTCTTGTCTATTCGCTTTTGCATTGTTTATGTGTTCTTTTTTTTTTGTCTTTCAAATGAATTGAGTAATAAGAATATAAAATTTATATTTTTTAAATTTTTCCAAATAAACCAGAATTTTCATTTTAAATAACGGAATAATAATCCATGGCCTTCTCCGGCCACCCCCCCACTAGAGCGCTCCGGGTTTTTTTAAGAACCCTCCCTTAAAATTTGTATTCTTTTTTTAAGCCAATTTTTTTTAGAAAAAATATATTTTTGTTGAGTGGTTTTTAAGTGTCTTTTTTTTTTTTGTTAATTTTTGAAGTTTTTAAAGTGTTGAAATATGTGTAAAAGACTTAGGCATTTTTAATTGACATGTGATTGCTATTTGTTTTTGTATAGTATGGTTTGCTTTCTTTGTTGTATGTTGTTCTGTTTTTGTGTTGTTTTTTTTTTTTAATTGGTTTGCTTGAGCAGTTGCTCAGTAGTTAAGAGAATTTAACGAATAACACAAATATTCTAGCCTCGGGACAAGCACGATGTTGGGAGTACTCACAAATGTGTTTCCAGCGTTGAAAGGCCTTCCAGCGTGGTGATGATGATGCAGATCAGATGGTATTAACAAAAGCTAAATATATATTTTATTAAATTCTCTAATACAATGTTTTTGTTTCTTTCAATATTTTAGCAAACTTTTCACTTATCATGCTGCCTTCCTTTAGATAAATACGGTTATTTTTTTTTTTAAATATACATACGTTTCTTTTTAGCTATTTAGAACTCAAGATAATTCTTGCCCTATCGCACACTCAACAATTTTACGTTACATAACTGCCTGTTTGCATTTTGCTTCGTATAATAAATTTAAACAAATCAAATCAATGGGTCTGTTGTTTTACTAATAGGCAACAAAAAAGAAACACAAGCTAGCTCCTCGATCTGTTCGGCTCCTAGCTCCAAGTGGCAAGGTGGCCGTTGAAGGCAGCGCAGCGGCTGCGCACGTTGACGCAGAGCTCCAGAAATTATTCCATACAAATTGGTTATAGCGAAGATCAATTTAGCCCACATGCAGGGGAAGACTGGCAATTCCAACGGCGCAGTGCAGCTCACAGCAGCAAACACAATAAGGCAAGGCGGTGACTAGGTTATGCCACGCCCGCCAGAGGTTATGTCACGCCGGCCAGAGGTTATGACACGCCGGGTCAGAGGTTATGTAACCCCGGCCAGAGGTTATGTCACACCGGCAGAATCCTACAGGATCGCCCTGAGCGCTGTGCCAGCCAGCTAAGTTGCTGCACGGCAACCACAGAGCCCATGGACCGCAGTTTCTAGCCGTATACGGTGTGACGGCAGAGTCTGCTAATATGGCAGTGATGCCGTATATCGGCTTTGGGTGCCAAATGCCAACGAGAAAGAAATGGCCTTTCTGGGAATCCTTCAAGGCACGATGATACTCGTGTGCACCTTCGCACTTGCACTTTGAATATTTTCTTCGTTTTTTTTATTTTTTTCAACTGATGCAGTTGTGTCAATCAGTTTATATGACGCACGTCCGTGCGACTTTAATAATACTAAAATGTCGACTACCGACGAGTGTGGATCTTAATAGCGCAAGAATCCAAGAACAGATGGCTTTTTCTTGGAAGTATTCGGACTAGGTGAAGTTGGCTGTGATAGGAACTCCAGCTGATAGATCAAAGAGCTTTAAGTGCTTTCAAATGTGCCTCGAAGTAGGCACTTATCATACAGGTGAATGCATTATTGATAATTGCAAGTGAACTGCATAACTGGCTTTATCACACAATTATGTAAAAAGAATGTTCCATTCGAGTGGACAGATATATGCCAAAATGCATTCATACATTTAAAATCGCTTGAGCCGAGTTCTAATTAGTATTCTAGTACCCCCATGGGCTTTGCCATCTGGGTGGTTAGTGGAGTAGAATTTGAATCCAGGAACTATGAAGTTGTGTATTTTTTAAGTGCATTTCAGAAAGCAACACAACATCAATATTTTTGTTGTTTAGGAAATGTGTTAGTTACAGCCTGTGCTGTGAGACGACGGTGTAACGTTGGCGTTCCACGTTGCTTTTTTAGGGAAACCATTATATTGATCTGCTGGATACGATTAGCTGTATCAGTGTGTTCTGGTTCTTCAGAAGCTCTTACAAAGTCGTTTGCATGAATGACATGAATCTCTCCAGGCTCTGTTGGAGTTAAGACATCATCGCTTCCAAGCTACTTGGCGGGTATTTGGGTGGGAGTTGGTCCTTTGGTGAGGCGATTGGTGAGCGGAAGTTGCTTGTGGCTTCTAATGCTGAAGTAGAAGTGTTGGTGCCTGACTTTAGGGCACTTGCATATGAGGTGTTTGAGTCAGTACGTGAAGAAGGCTGATGTTGCGTTTGGGAGGTGGTTGATCTGGTTGGTTTTGTTATAGGTGGGACCTGGACGGCATGTTGTAGAGTCAGCACGTGAAGTAGGCTGATGTTGCGTTTGGGAGGTGGTTGATCTGCTTGATAATTGTGTTTTAGAGTGGGACCTTGGCGACGGCGTGCGCTTGTGGAGGCGATTTTTAAGCTCTTTGAAGACTACACAGCCGCGCCAGTTTGCTGTGTGGTTCTCTCCGCAGTTGCTGCACATCTTAACCGAAGTGTCTTCCTTGTTTTTTGTACAATTCGCAGTACTGTGTGGCTCACTGCAGACAACGCAGATTGACCTCAGAGTGCAGTAGGCCTTGGTGTGGCCATATTCTTGGCAGTGTATGCACTGCACTGGTTGACTTCTTTTGTGCGGCTCTTCCACAGTGATTCGACGGTGGAGCAGGAGTTGTAGTTTATATATCGGGTGCACTTCGTTTCGCTTGACCATTTTAGCTTCAGGCTCCAGCTCTACTTTGAAGAGTGGCTGAGGTTGTTTGTTCCTGTTCAGGATGTTAATCAGTAATTTCTTCAGGCGCCACAGTGGGTTCAATTCCTTTTATTACAACTTGGAGTCCCTTGGCGCTCTTAAGTGGTATGTGTAATAGGTTTTCCCAGCATCATCCAGATATTTTGTTACAGCCCGATGACCAGCTTCGGTTAGTGTTTGGATCCTTGTTTCGCTGATTTTTCCTTTTGTTAGGGGTACGACATGGAAATTGTTCTCGCCAATGAGTGCGACTATTTTGTTGACCAGTGCAGTTGTTATTTGCTCGTGGACGTAGATTGGCGGCGGTTTTGGACTCTTCGTCTTCGTTTCTGGCTCATCGATTCGCTGAGGTGTTGTCATTTTCGACTTGTTGCCGCCTCCTTTATTCTGCAGGCTCAGCTTGCGCTTGATCTGTATGTACCGATCGATACCAGTTAGCACCAGTTGCGCTGCTCGAGTTTGTTTTGGTTCTGTTTCACTGTTGCTTTTGTTTTCGTTGCTACAACAGTGCAGCGAGAGAGGCGTAGGAGGCTTTCGGGTTGACGTCGTCGGCTCAGCAGAGGCAGTTTCGGTAGTTATCGTTGTGCAGAGCACCGGGGTTGTTGTTGTAGGGAGTGTGGGCGCGCTAGTAGTTGACAGAGAGGTCACAGTACTGGTAGCTACAGAGCTTACTGGTATTGGCACTGGCAAATGCAAGAGAGGCGCTTGCAAGTGCGAGGGAGAGTTGTTTTGGTTTTTCTTAGCACCAAATTGCGCTGACATCAGCGTCGGCGAGCACGAACGCGGCCGATCGCTAAGAGCTGGCCTGAGTTCGTCGACTTGGTTGTTCAAGCTGTGTTTTTCGGGGTGGGGGGAGAAGAATGTAAAGTTAGCATTGTAACGGTGCAAAGATGCTCGTCTTGCTCATTTTTTCTCTGAGCACAAATATCGCGTTGACCCATAGCTGCGCGCACTTATATTTGTTTGTAGATTCAGAATTTGTGTAATTTTGGTTACACAAGAATAATAATAATATACACAGAGCTTTGCAAGTTTGCATCGCTTAAGCGTCCTCTTGCTAATTTACAAAATTAATTTATAGTTGTGGTTTCACTGTAGATAACGATAAAAAACTGATATTTCCCGTAGCACAAAACAAAAACACGTCTGTTAACCTCTGCGGTTGACCTCAAACGTAAAAATAAAGCAGGCATATTGGACAATTGAAAGAATCAAAACTGGCCAACGTCATCAATAAGTGCTTGAGATGCTTTCGCCTGATGCCATGATATGCCGAGCATATTATGGGCAGGCTGCTAGCAGATCGCGTTCGAATTAGCTGAACTGAGAGAATTATTCTTAAGCGACCCGCACAACAGTGCTGTTTCGGAAGTTGGAATTTAATACCCCCGATCTCAACATTTTGGTGGATTACGGCAGGCGGCAGTCAAGTCTGCCAAATATCACTTCATTCGTGCTGCTGGGTCTTCTGTTTTAGCTGTCGTAGAACTTCGTACTCTAGTCTATGAAAATTCGGCAATAACTAATTCTCGCCCACTCTATGCAATTTCAGAAAACCCAGACGACTCAAGCTTTCTAATACATATGGGTCTTTGCACATAACGAAAGCAGATTCTGTGAAACGGTAATGGGATGCTTGTAATACCAATCTTACTGCTGAGAAAATCGTTTGAATGGAAACAATGAAAACGGACTTCAATGATGCGCAAGACGCCTTGGAAAAAATGGATCTTCCGGAGTTAACCTCAAACACTCGGGCTGACTCCAACGGTGCATACATTGAAGTTAAGTCTGCACTGTCTCGTGAACTCGTGTCTTTGCAGCGCAAATTACCCGTTCTTAATTATACTGCAGTGCGTAATTTAACAAGCGACACGTCAAGCAGCGTAGCGGATCGAGTATCAAAGCTTCCGCAACTGCAACTGGCTGAATTCAATAGCTTGTACATGAATTGGCCACACTTTTACGCCATCTTTACCACCATTATCCGACTTGGAAAAGAAGGTTGAGACCATACGCTCAATTGAGCCGACTGAAGACAACTATACTACTGCTCAATTTTTGAGGTGCTCGGCTATTAGCTTGCGGACGCTCAGTGACAAAATGAACTCACATTTAAGAGCCATCAACACGTAAGCAAATCCGGTTCAAATCTTGGATGTATTTTTGATTCATGTCGTCGCTCAGAAACTTGATCAACGCACGCGTGAGCGATGGGTGGAGTCAATTGGACCCAAGGAACTTCCAGCATGGAAAACAATGAGAAAATAATTACAAAAATCTACGAAAAACTCTCTTAATACTTTGTCTTCGTAAACAAGCACTGCACAAATCACTCAAGAGCGAAATTTATTTTCGTGAGCGAGAGAGCGTGAGACCGTGGAAATGTTAGTAAATACAGAAACAATAACTTGACGCCGAAGACGCGCAAGTGAAAGCAAATAAGTTAAATTAGTTAAAATATTGACTAAAAGTGCAGGATTAGTACCTTTTACGTTTCTATTCACAGCAGCACTTCAACGCAGAACTATTACGCCAAAAAGATAATTAATTACGCGAGAATAAATAACTATTTATGTTAATCACAGGGATCAAAGACTCAAACACGTCCAATCACCAAGAAAGATTCTCTCTAAGATTCTCTCTGAGAGTTGTATCGAGGTATGGGAAAACACCGTGGCGGTCTAAAGACCAAGCTGAACAAACGTATAGCCCACAGAAGGTGGCTAATTTACGGTCAGTAAATGCCACCGGTTTGGTCGAAAGCCTTAAAGCTACATGCAGAGCTAGACCACTTGCTGCAATATCAGCAAGAATTAAAGACCCAGAAACTCGAGAAAACTCACTCAGAAAGTATTAAAAAAATAAAAGTAATTAATGAAGATCCAAAACCAATAGCATATCCAGCACCAGGAACGGCACTAACGAAGCCAAAAAAGACCTGCCCACCGGACTGCGGAGGATTCTGGAGTCCTCACTGTCTGGGGACTTGAGAACAGCCATCAACATCATCAGCAGCCCAGAAATAGACAGCAGCGAGGGAGTGTCAGCGTGCCACCCCCGGCGACGCCCAGGTGACACCAGCAGATGAACATCAGCAGCAGTAAAATATTAATTCATTCCAAGGAATGAACGTATACGTAGTCATAACAAATGACGAAGTACGAAATGTAGTGACATTGCAATTGAATGATACGATGTTTTTATTTTAACATGGAAAGAAAATCATTGCGAGATATGATGTTGGTGATCTTTATACAAATGGAGTTCTTGATCTAGATCAATTTTTCCAAAGGCTTGAATCGCAAGCCGTATATACGATATCGTCCACCTCAAAATGGCACTGTGGAAAAAATTCCTTGAACACGTTTCAATAGATGAATTCAAAAATATGGGTAATAAAATAGTAAAGAATTTATAAGTAGCGATACAAATCCCGGTTACCCAAATAAATAATTAAAAAGAAAAAGAAGCTATATTGTCTACACTACATGATGATCCAAGACAAGGAGGTCATACAGGTATCATGAAAACCTTGGTCAAGGTCAAAAGACATTATTACTGGAAAAATATGAGTAAATACATAAAAGAGTACGTAAGAAAATGTCAAAAAGGCTATAAAGAAAAAACAACAAAGCATACAAAGACACCAATGACTATAACTGTGTTGTCGTGGACACAATTGGTCCACTACCTAAATCACAAAATAGAACGAGTACGCAGTCACTCTCATATGTGATTTAACCAAGTACTTAGCAAATAGAAGCGCAAACAGTCGCTAAAGCTATATTTGAATTTTTTATTCTAAAGTACGGTCCAATGAAGACTTTCATAAAGGACATGGGAACAGAGTATAAAAATTCAATAATTACTGACATTTGATGGGGAAGTAACTAAAGGAGAATTACGACGCAATTTTGAACGTCGTAACTGGAAGTTTGGAGAGAGTTTTGTAACTTACTATGACAGTAAGGTTGGATTATCGCGAGACGTTAACATGGATGAAGAGGAGTTGGTGAATGGAATTATCGAAGGGATTCCAGTAGATAATCTTCGCATGCAAGCAAAATTGCAGAGTTTTGAGAGTGCTGAAAAAGTTTTGCGGGTGTTTGCTGGGATGATACTTCCTGTACAACAACGGAGTGATGCTAAAGGCCTTGATAAATCGGAGGCATCCCGGAGCGGTGAAGGAGTTGCGTTGCTATAATTGCAATATAAAAAGGCACTGGAAAAAAGATTGCAAGCTACCACTTCGAGAAAAGAGAACATGCTATGGATGTGGATCTGCAGAGCATTCGGTAGCTCAATGTCCCAAGAGGAAATCGGAAAGTGATAATAATTATGTAAGACCAGTTGAAATTTATTTTAGCAAAGGTATTAATAAGCTAATTATTACAGAAGCCCTCATAGATTCGGGAAGTTTAGTATCTTTTATTAAAATAAGTTTAGTCCCTGATGGAGTGGATCTGCAGGAGAATTGCAACAAATATTTTGGTATAAGTGAAAGCCAGTTAATTACTATTGGAAAATCACAATGTTATGCAAAGAAACAAGAAGTTAAAATATATTTTGATTTGATAATTGTTTCCGACGAATCTATG
Organism: Zaprionus africanus; assembly: GCA_018151435.1. Lineage (NCBI taxonomy): Eukaryota > Metazoa > Arthropoda > Insecta > Diptera > Drosophilidae > Zaprionus > Zaprionus africanus. The sequence goes on from JAECXB010001868.1 coordinate 27,146, forward strand.
AGGTGTGGAGTAGTTCTGGGTAGAGACTTTATGAAAAAATTTGATCTGAAAATTTATTTATCGGCATTAAAAATTATTACGGTAGAGCGTACTGAAAATCATTGGAAGATGAAGATTTAGTAAATGAAGTGCTAATGGAGGAAATAAAATTAGTTAAATTGTTAGATAGCAGAAAATTAGAAGAGAAATTGTTAGACGAGGAATTATGATATGAAAAGTAGGAGTATGTTATTAGACAATGATTTAGTTAGTGAGAGATTATGTGAGTTAGAAGATAATACTAAAGAGCATGTGAAAATAAATGATTTTGAAGAAGCCTTATTACAGATTTGCATTTTGGACAATGAAGTAATGGAACATTCATACAATATTGGGGAACAGGTAGAATGGCAAGTACGATGTATGTTAATGCGGAAAAACCTATTACGCCAAAGGTTAAATGAATATTACGGTAGAGAATGCAAAACCTTTTAGTTGTTCACCAAGAAGACTATCATATGTAGAGAGAGAGATATTACAGGTGATGTTAGATGAGTATATAACGGATGGTATAATACGAGAGAGCAGTTCAGAGTATGCATCGCCAATAGTGTTAGTTAAAAAGAAATCAGGTGAGTTAAGAATGTGTATTGATTTTAGGAGACGTAAACAGTATTTACGAAGCTGGATCTAAAAAATGGCTATAATCATGTGTTTATGGATAAGGAATCGATAAAATACACTTCCTTTGTTACCCCTTTAGGGCAATATGAATTTTTAAGAATGCCGATGGGGCTGAAGACAGCTCCATAAGTTTTTCAAAGATTAGTTAATAATATAATTATGGATATGATAAAAGAAAACAAGGTTATAATATATATGAATGATATTACTAATTTTGAAAGAAGTCCTTAAGCGTTTAGTGGAAAACCAACTTGAATTAAGGTTAGACAAGTGTGAATTTTTACAGGATAAGGTTAAGTATTTGGGAATTTAGATAGCTAAAGATGGCATAAGAGCAGAAGGAAAGGGACTAAAAGCAGTAAGAAATTTTCCCATACCAGTGAAAATGCAGTCAGTGCATAGTTTCCTGGGGTATTTTATTTTTCGAAAAGAAACAGATGTCAAATACCATAGTTTTGAATTAGAAACTTTAGCAATTTTATATGCGTTGCGGAGATTTAGGAACATTATATTTTAAAATGCACTCGAGTTTGGAACCTCTTGCCCAATTTGCTTAAAATGTTTGCGCAAGGGGCACACACCGCAACAGTGCAGAGCAGGTGGCTGCAGACAGTGCCAATCGAGGCATCACACGCTCTTGCATATATCAACCAACTCTGCACCCAGCTTCTCCCTGGCAGATTCAAGTCAGGCCTCATCCTCGCTAATATCTAGATTGGTTTTATGCCCTCCACACCAAGCCTCAAATGATATGCCTGATGACTATGTGTTGCTAGCAACGGCCATAGTTCTGGTGTAAAATCGTTTTGGAGAGCATATTCAATGCCATGCAATTTTAGATTCTTCCTCTCAGCTAAATTTTATTACTTTTCGTTTTGCAAATCAACAACAGCTAAAAACTCGTCGATCACATGTAGCAATCTCGGGAATCGGAGAATCTGCGCTAGACTCTGATAAGGCAGTAGACATCGTTGTCAAGTCGCTAGTTTCTCTTACCAAGGCACCAACTAAACAAATTCAAGACTCTTCGCTCGAGGATTTAGTCAAACGGTTTTGGGAGATAGAAAACTATGGTTCTTCGGCTTCGGCCTCTGAAGAGGACTCTTTGTGAGGATTTCTTCAAGCAAAATCACACTCGTCTTGAAAATGGACAATACTCGGTCAAACTTCCATTTAAAACAGATGTTTGCGTGCTCTGAAATTCTTACCACCGCGCTTTGCGCAGATTGGATACAAAGCTGGCCGTTTCTTCGTCCGAACGTCTTGGAGCCGAAGGATCGTGGGCGAAGTGTAGCTTTTGACCCGGTAGGGGCCGTCGTAGCGAGGTGCTTTCGACAAGTGATGCTGCTTCAGGAGTACGAGGTCGTCGTTGGCCGGCTTCCACTCTCGGCAGCGTAAGTTATAATGCTTTCCTTGATCCGCGCTGGCTTGCTGCGAATTCTCGGCGACGGTCTTGAATACCTCCTGCAGGTGTCGTTCCTTCTCCTCTGGCGTTCTTGATTCCACTCGTATGACCGGGGTCACCTCCTCATACAAGGCTCCCGGCAAACGAGGCTCGCGTCCTTGTATAAGATTTCGCAGACTAGCATCTTCGGTAGTCCAAACATGGCCAAGATTCGTTCGCGGAATGAACGCATCAGGTGTGTGGCCGTTGCCTTACGCAAAGGCACCAACTCGACCCACTTTGAAAAAGCGTCGAAGAATACCAGTAACATTGTATTCCCTTGGGTGGAGCGTGGGAGTGGTCCAACGAAGTCTGCACAGAGTACGTCGAATGGGGCGTGCACTTGTCGCGTATGCATCTGTCTAGGGGCTTGAGTTGCCTGACTTTAAATTTCGTGCTACGTCCCGGAAGCGACCTGGCCAGAAATACCGGTGACGTATCCGATTCAGAGTTTTCCGCACTCCCTGGTGTCCGGCTGTGGGCTGGCTGTGACATTAATCGAGCACATGTTGGCGTTGTGGCTTCGGCACGCACAATTTCCAAGGTGTGTAGTCCTCGTCGTCTGGTCTGAATCCTCCTCGTCGGTATAGTTGGTCGTTCTCCCTCAGATATTCCGGGTATTTCTCGGGTTCCCTCTTGATAATCGCCAGCATCCGAGTTATCCACGCACAGGGTGGGCTCTCCTTGGTGACCTGTTGTAAGGTCTCCAAGGGCTGTCTGGACAAAGCGTCGGCCACTATGTTCTGGTCTCCTCGGCGGTAGTGCACGATGAAGCGGAACTGTTGAGGCTCTAACGCCCAACGCGCAATCCTTCCCGTCGGGTTCTCGATGCTATTTAGCCACTTCACGGTGACTTGATTGTCCGCTCTGCGCACCTCGCCTCGTTCGCTCGGTGGTCTCGTTGACTCTTGTTGACGCACCTCGCCTCGTTCGCTCGGTGGTCCCGTAGATTCCTGCTGATGTGTTCCTAGTGTCCTGGTAAGTTGCTCTGGTTCTTGCTGGTGTGTTTCTCGTGTCCTGGGCAGTTTCTCGGGTCTCTCTCGTGGTGCCCCTTGCTACTGGTCAACCTCGCCTCGCTCGCCTGATCGTGTCTCCGCGTGTGTGCATCGTCCTTGGTCCCGGTTCACCTTAAGGGGTTCTTCCGACGTGCCATGGGGTAAGCCGGTGGTAAGACTGCGCTCCTGTGGTTGTTCTGGGCCACTGGGTCCTCTGCTGCTCGTCGGGATGTCCCGGGCGTCGGTGCTGCCTCCTCCAGTGTGTTCTGCAACCGTAGTTTTGCATGGCCACACTCCAGGGTCGCTTCGATGCCGCACAGGAAATCCATTTCTAGCATTACCTCGTGCAGAATGACGGGCAATACCAGCGTTGGCACTGTCGTCTCTTTCTGTCCGAGCTGAATCCTCACTCTTAGGGCTCGTGTCACATTTCTCGATGTCACATCTCTCGCTCGTTCTCCGGTGTACTCAGCCTTGCAGTCATACGCTCGCTGATGAAGCTGCGTGTGGCCCCGTGTCGATCGTGGCATCCGTCACCAGCTCCTGATCCTGACATGCGTGACGACACGACCATCACTGCCCCTGAGAGGTACTATTCCTGGGAACTTCGGTGCGGCGTCGCCGAGCTGTTCCCTCTCGGCTGAAGACGCGCAGCATTTCCGGACGTGCTCCGTCGACAGCAGTCCACTGTGCGCACACCGTGTTGCCCGCAATCCCAGCAGAATAACACGCGGTTATTCCGGCAGTCCGCCTGCATATGCCCAGGTTGCGCGCATTTATTGCACACTCGCTGTGCAACGCTCTTGGTGGCTCCTAGTGGTGTCGTTTGCTGCCATTGTTGCCGGTGCTGTCGCCATTGTGTTCCGTGTTTTTGGCGGATTCGGGGACTTCGAGTCTTCCCTTCCCAAATGGTTTGTCCCTTGTCGCTGCAACTCCTTGGTCGTCTCGTAGGTGATCACGAGTTTGTCCAGCTGCGCCAGCGTTCCAAACTCGTGACGACAGGTGAACAGCTGGTAATCCGGCCTCATGTTGTCATAGATCCTGTCCAGCTCCTGTTCCTTGGTTTACTTCGCGCGCCGCATCATCAGCCGCAGCGCCAGTGCGTAGTCGCGGAAGCGTTCACCGCGGCGTTGGGTTCGGCTCCTGATGTCGTCCTCAAGTCGTTGAAAGTATCTCGGGGGAAGAAAGAAATCCATGAATTCCTGTTTGAATTCTTCCAATGTGACTTGGTCGAGACCAAACCAATCCTTGGCCTGGCCCGTCAGCACATTTGCAGCTGTTTATGGTAGTTGTTGCACGTCGATGCTGTACAGCGCCGCTCTCTCCTCTAGCTGCTCAATGAATCTCCAAGGATCGGTCGCGTCGCCATTAAAGGCTACGCCCCATTTCCGGACACGGTCGGCTAACTACGGGCTATCCATTTGTGGCCCGACCCGCTGCTTCCAACCTTGACAGAAAACGCGGAGTTTGGCGCCGGAACGGCTAGTGTGTGTCGACTGCCAGTGCTCCTCGCAGGACTCACTGCTCGTCGGGCCTCGAAACTCGGGATGAGGATGGCACCCTTGGAGTCATCTTCCACCGGTGCCGGCTATGTGTCACGTGAGCGGGTCCCAGGTTGTTTGGGTCCGATGTGACCGCGTTGCCTAGGCTTGTCTCAAGCTCCAGCAGTCGCTGCAACTGGTCCTTGGACAAGTCTCCTTGGCTGGCGAATGCTACCGGGCGACTTCGCATTTCCTCCACTGTGCCGTTGATGTCCAGTCCGAACTCCTTCGAGATGAGTAGCAGTTCGCTCTTGCGGCAGAAAGCGATCCAGCGTGTTCTCATGTTTTGAAAAAAAAAAACAGCGATACGCGGTTAGATTCGATGACTGAAGCGATTAGGCGCAACGACGGTGAAATTTCTATTGACTGGAGCTTGCACTGGTTAATTAATTATAAATCTCCCGTGAGATTTACTGACACGCTGATCCTTGACTGGTTAAATGGATATAAAATTTTCGGCGAGATTTTTTGACACGTGGACTGGTAAAAATGTTTAAAATCTCCGGCGAATTTTCTTAGCACGTGAACTAGTTAAAAAGTGTTTTAAATCTCCGGCCAGCAGTCCAAACTCGTGACTACGGATGAACAGCTGGTTTTCCGGCATCATGTTGTCATAGATCCTGTCCAGCTCCTGTTCCTTTGTGTACTTTGCGCGCCGCATCATCAGTCGGAATGCCAGTGCGTGTTCCCAGAAGCGTTCACCACGGTGTGGTGTTCGGCTCCTGATGTCGTCCGCGAGTCGTTAAAAATATTTCGGGGAAAGAAAGAAATCCAGGAACTCCTGCTTGAACTCTTCCCATGTGACTCTCTAGTGTTGACTCTAAACCAATCCTGGGCCTGGCCCGTCAGCACATTCGCAACTGCTTGTGGTAGTTGTTGCACACCGATGCTGTTCAACGACGCTTTCTCCTCCAGCTGCTCGATTAATCCCCATGGATCGGTCGCGTCGCCATTAAAGGCTACGCCCTATTTTCGGACACGGTCGGACAATTCATATGGGGCTATCTATTTGTAACCCGGTCCGCTCCTCTCAATGTTAACCGAAAACGTGGCGTTAGGCGCCGGAACGAATGTGTGTGTCGACTGTCAGCGCTCCTCGCAGGACTCGCTGCTCATCGGGCCTCGAAGCTCGGTATAGGGATGACACCCTCGGAGTTATCTTCCACCGATGCCGGCGATGCGTCACGTGAGCGTTTTCCGGGTTGTTTGGGGTCCGGCGTGACCGCGTTGCCTTGTCTCAAGTTCCAGAAGCCGCTGCAACTGGTCCTTGGACAAGTCTCCTTGGCTGGCGAATGCCACCACTCTTTGCCTTCCCGATCTCAACTGCCCTCTTGAATGTTCGACACCGATTCTTATATTGTCTTTATGATGTTGTCAGTTCGCATGCCCGATCACGACTGACTCCCTCGGTGGTCGGCTATGCCGACGCCAGGACAAGGCTAAGCAATATCAAAGAGACCAGAAAGGTCAAAGCTCGCGCACAAGTGGACAAACTTTCCTATGAATTATGTTCTTTTCTCTAGCTACAAGAATTCTATGTTTAATTTCATGCCTGTATCTGTATATCTGTAAGGACGTTTTCTCAGGCTGGGGTACATATCTCAGTCTCGCCAGGGTCCTTACAGAAAAATTTATAAATATTAAGACTACTAAGACCTTGGTAAGAGGGGCTACTAGCAGGTCATGCCCTACTGAAATATGTGCAGGGTATAGGAGGTGCACGTGGTCCACGTCATGAACACATACTCGCTGGCCACGTGTGAGTGGGTTCCCCCACCACGGGGTTTTCTAGGGTCACACGTGCGTGTGTCGCGTGTCACGCGTGCCTGGCTGGTCGGCGGCCGCAGGCGAATTCCACCACACCTCAACTTGTTAGAGTGCACGCTCCCGCACCCTGCTCTCCAGCTATCGTCCCCTCACGGTTGATCGCGCAGAACGCCCGTGACCGCAGGTACTTGCGCCTATGCTTCAACAAGTCGCTCTGTGGTGTATTCCACAACCGCAACTCATTAAAGCACACGCTCACGCACCCGCTTGCCAACTAGCGATTCACTCACGGCACTATTCACGATCGGCCGTTGGCTGTTCAGACCGCCCGTGACCGCAGGTACTTGCACCTATGCTCCCACAAGTCGCTTTATGGTGTATTCCACCACAGCAACCTGTTAGAGCACACGCTCACGCACCCACTTGCCAACTAGCGTTCATTCACGACACGGACTGTGAGTGTGTAAGTTAACAAACAAGAGATATCAATACTTTATTGGCTCCACTCGCATTAGTTATTAATGTACTCTCACTATAATTAAGCTTACTTATCAGATTTTTGGGGTCAGCACACTCAACAAGAGCGACCACCGACGGTAACCTGACACTTGCTGATACTGCAAGTGCTACGTTGTCGCCTATAGTATGCTGAGTTGGGTTGCCAACTCTAGGCATTGCATAAACATTTCCTCTTAGCTTTAGATTCCACTTTACACATTTTGTACTTTTAGTTGTATATTGATCATACAACAGCAAAAGCTGAAAATATATTGCTCCGGCACTTGCCGTTAAAAAGCTAAATATCTTTTATTGCTGAGTCCCTAGGCCAGTGATAAAGAAAGCCAGTTGCTTTCCCACCATAATCTTCATAATCTTCAGCTGCTGCTGTCACATCCTGAAGTCTACCAGGCTCCAGGCTTCAGGCTCTAATCGAGAGTGCTTTAGCTCAGCAAGAGAGGCGATTCCAGGAACAACTTAACAGAATGAACAAACATTTACAACGTATAAGTATAAAAGTTCCACAAGTAATGACGTATTAGAGAATAACTGCCAACCCAGATTTTGCTTGTGACCTTTCACTTGACATAATTAAAGCGGTACCGGAATTTAGTGGTATTCAGGAAGAATACGTATCGTGGAGGCAGATAGCCACCGACTCATATGAAATTTGTAGACCATATAATGGAAGCAATGTCCATTACCAAGCTGTGACCATAATCAGGAACAAAACCAGTCGAACGCTACAGTCAGGTGCTGACTGTAGTAGGCCATGGATTACTATTCCGTTATTTATAATGAAAATTCTGCTTTATTTGGAAAATTTTATGTTCTTATTTATTAATTCATTTGACAGACAAAAGAAGAACACAAACAATTCAAAAGCGAATAGAAAAGAAGTATAAGCATTAAATAGAGCGAGAGGGCAATAAATTAATGTGAAGTTGTACAGTGGAGTGTGTGCCGGATTCGAAGACCAATGATGTTAACAGTGCTCGGGTTCGATTCCTGCCGCGATCAATGTGTGATATGTTTTCCTTTTTTTCTTTCTTTTCTATTAAATAATTTAAGCAGCAACATAAGAATAGTTTTAAAATTTTTTGGTACGCAACATATTTATTTAAGCAGAACACTTTTATAAACCTTGCCGAATGTTGCACAAATCTGACAGTTGCGTGCTTACGTCGAATACGGCAATTGATGTGTGTTAGAGTGGGACGCCGTAACATAAATGTGCAAATGCAAACATGCATGTATCGGCGTCCCGCTCTAACATTCGTGTACATTGATTGTCTTAAATATTGCAAAAAAAAACATTAGATTTAATTTTCGAAAACTATTTTTATTGATATTTAATTAAATAACTGTACTTTTCCTTTAAGCTTATAAGAATAAAAAATAGCAAAAAAAAGTAAATAAAATAAAAAAATAACATTTTAGCTGACTCGAGGTCAATATCGGTTCGATTTCTGCATCATAGCTTATCTAGTCGATATTATGCCAAACACAACAAGAACACTTGTCAAAAGACAAGGAGCGGGCTTGAATGTACAATTGTTTCACGAAGTAGCCAACTTCGATCGTCAGCATTCATCGCTGACTAACTTGGTGATCGAAGATAGTTTCATCTCCACACTGCTAGAACTCGTTGGGAATTCTAGTGGTGCGGAGGTGAAAACCAATTCAAAAAACCAAGTTTGTCTCTTATTGTTGTGTTTGGACTTAATACTGCACTGAATTCATCTACGAGAATTCCTGATTGCAGTTTGCACTTAGTTAAAAGGTGCATAAAGCTCTATTGGTGTAGAGCATTGTCCGGCGTGTCTACCGTTATTTGTAATAAGCGTGGCTTACGACCATCATCTGTTTAATAACATTTTAGCTGACTCGAGGTCAATATTGGTTCGATTTCTGCATCATAGCTTATCTAGTCGATATTATGCCAAACACAACAAGAACACTTGTCAAAAGACAAGGAGCGGGCTTGAATGTACAATTGTTTCACGAAGTAGCCAACTTCGATCATCAGCATTCATCGCTGACTAACTTGGTGATCGAAGATAGTTTCATCTCCACACTGCTAGAACTCGTTGGGAATTCTAGTGGTGCGGAGGTGAAAACCAATTCAAAAAACCAAGTTTGTCTCTTATTGTTGTGTTTGGACTTAATACTGCACTGAATTCATCTACGAGAATTCCTGATTGCAGTTTGCACTTAGTTAAAAGGTGCATAAAGCTCTATTGGTGTAGAGCATTGTCCGGCGTGTCTACCGTTATTTGTAATAAGCGTGGCTTACGACCATCATCTGTTTAATAACATTTTAGCTGACTCGAGGTCAATATCGGTTCGATTTCTGCATCATAGCTTATCTAGTCGATATTATGCCAAACACAACAAGAACACTTGTCAAAAGACAAGGAGCGGGCTTGAATGTACAATTGTTTCACGAAGTAGCCAACTTCGATCATCAGCATTCATCGCTGACTAACTTGGTGATCGAAGATAGTTTCATCTCCACACTGCTAGAACTCGTTGGGAATTCTAGTGGTGCGGAAGTGAAAACCAATTCAAAAAACCAAGTTTGTCTCTTATTGTTGTGTTTGGACTTAATACTGCACTGAATTCATCTACGAGAATTCCTGATTGCAGTTTGCACTTAGTTAAAAGGTGCATAAAGCTCTATTGGTGTAGAGCATTGTCCGGCGTGTCTACCGTTATTTGTAATAAGCGTGGCTTACGACCATCATCTGTTTAATAACATTTTAGCTGACTCGAGGTCAATATCGGTTCGATTTCTGCATCATAGCTTATCTAGTCGATATTATGCCAAACACAACAAGAACACTTGTCAAAAGACAAGGAGCGGGCTTGAATGTACAATTGTTTCACGAAGTAGCCAACTTCGATCATCAGCATTCATCGCTGACTAACTTGGTGATCGAAGATAGTTTCATCTCCACACTGCTAGAACTCGTTGGGAATTCTAGTGGTGCGGAGGTGAAAACCAATTCAAAAAACCAAGTTTGTCTCTTATTGTTGTGTTTGGACTTAATACTGCACTGAATTCATCTACGAGAATTCCTGATTGCAGTTTGCACTTAGTTAAAAGGTGCATAAAGCTCTATTGGTGTAGAGCATTGTCCGGCGTGTCTACCGTTATTTGTATTAAGCGTGGCTTACGACCATCATCTGTTTAATAACATTTTAGCTGACTCGAGGTCAATATCGGTTCGATTTCTGCATCATAGCTTATCTAGTCGATATTATGCCAAACACAACAAGAACACTTGTCAAAAGACAAGGAGCGGGCTTGAATGTACAATTGTTTCACGAAGTAGCCAACTTCGATCATCAGCATTCATCGCTGACTAACTTGGTGATCGAAGATAGTTTCATCTCCACACTGCTAGAACTCGTTGGGAATTCTAGTGGTGCGGAGGTGAAAACGAATTCAAAAAACCAAGTTTGTCACGCTTATTACAAATAACGGTAGACACGCCGGACAATGCTCTACACCAATAGAGCTTTATGCACCTTTTAACTAAGTGCAAACTGCAATCAGGAATTCTCGTAGATGAATTCAGTGCAGTATTAAGTCCAAACACAACAATAAGAGACAAACTTGGTTTTTTGAATTGGTTTTCACCTCCGCACCACTAGAATTCCCAACGAGTTCTAGCAGTGTGGAGATGAAACTATCTTCGATCACCAAGTTAGTCAGCGATGAATGCTGATGATCGAAGTTGGCTACTTCGTGAAACAATTGTACATTCAAGCCCGCTCCTTGTCTTTTGACAAGTGTTCTTGTTGTGTTTGGCATAATATCGACTAGATAAGCTATGATGCAGAAATCGAACCGATATTGACCTCGAGTCAGCTAAAATGTTATTAAACAGATGATGGTCGTAAGCCACGCTTATTACAAATAACGGTAGACACGCCGGACAATGCTCTACACCAATAGAGCTTTATGCACCTTTTAACTAAGTGCAAACTGCAATCAGGAATTCTCGTAGATGAATTCAGTGCAGTATTAAGTCCAAACACAACAATAAGAGACAAACTTGGTTTTTTGAATTGGTTTTCACCTCCGCACCACTAGAATTCCCAACGAGTTCTAGCAGTGTGGAGATGAAACTATCTTCGATCACCAAGTTAGTCAGCGATGAATGCTGATGATCGAAGTTGGCTACTTCGTGAAACAATTGTACATTCAAGCCCGCTCCTTGTCTTTTGACAAGTGTTCTTGTTGTGTTTGGCATAATATCGACTAGATAAGCTATGATGCAGAAATCGAACCGATATTGACCTCGAGTCAGCTAAAATGTTATTAAACAGCTGATGGTCGTAAGCCACGCTTATTACAAATAACGGTAGACACGCCGGACAATGCTCTACACCAATAGAGCTTTATGCACCTTTTAACTAAGTGCAAACTGCAATCAGGAATTCTCGTAGATGAATTCAGTGCAGTATTAAGTCCAAACACAACAATAAGAGACAAACTTGGTTTTTTGAATTGGTTTTCACCTCCGCACCACTAGAATTCCCAACGAGTTCTAGCAGTGTGGAGATGAAACTATCTTCGATCACCAAGTTAGTCAGCGATGAATGCTGATGATCGAAGTTGGCTACTTCGTGAAACAATTGTACATTCAAGCCCGCTCCTTGTCTTTTGACAAGTGTTCTTGTTGTGTTTGGCATAATATCGACTAGATAAGCTATGATGCAGAAATCGAACCGATATTGACCTCGAGTCAGCTAAAATGTTATTAAACAGATGATGGTCGTAAGCCACGCTTATTAAAATAAAAAAAGTGCATCGGGCGGCCGTGCTTGAGATTCGAACTCACGTACGCAGGACTACTGTCCGCCACTCTAACCACTAAGCCACTGCACCCTTTTTTGATCAATCGGCAAAGTTGCATTCTGAGCTAATTCTGTTGCCATTCTATGCAAACAAAAAGTTTTGTAAAATGCTGTGTGTCCGACGATTCGAACTTCGGTATGATGCGTAAATTAGGTCTTAATATGCGCATAAGTATACGTTCAAATTGAGTTTAATTCGGATCATATCTCACTTATTTTTAGTCCGATTTTAATGAAATTTTCAGAAAACACCCGTGGCAAGGTATTTGTCATGTGGGATGTACAACTTTGGTTGTTGGGTGTATATTGTGTATATTAAATTGTTATTACTGATTTACAGAGGCGGGGAGGGGCGTGGCCGAATTTCAAAAAAACTTTGAGACACTGCAACATACAAGGATGTTGTGACAAAATTTGATGACTCTAGCTCTTATAGTTTCTGAGATCCAGGTGTTCATACAGACAGACAGACGGACAGACGGACAGACGGACAGACGGACAGACGGACAGACGGACAGACAGACAGACGGACAGACAGACATGGCTCAATCGACTCGGCTGTTGATACTGATTCAGAATATATATAGTTTATGAGGTCGGAAATGCCTACTTCTGCCTGTTACGCACATTTGCGTTCCGACAAACACAGTAGACCATGAATTTTTATAAAATCCATGGCCTAATTAGGGGTTCCGCGAGAGCGTTACTACGTTACTCGTATTTTCGCACAACACAGTGCTAAACTTTGATGCTATTATAGCAAGGTTGGATTGTACCTAAGCATGCTGCGCCAGGCATTAGATATGGTTAGGCAGGGCGACTTAAGTGAAAATAATAAAGGCCGCTCGAAGGGCAGATCAAACAGAAATAACAGAGACGAGCAGGACCAGGATAAAACCCGCAGGAGAAACAAAAACAACAGGCAAGAATCGAATAAAAGGGAAAAGCAAGAACAAGCCCCTGAACTTATGGAAATAGATTCCTCGTCGAAGTTTACACAACGGACCATCTTTGACAAAAGTCAGACAAATGACCAGTACGCACAGAAAAGAAGGAATTCGTCTGAACGTGTTACAGGCCCAAAACGCCTGAGAATAAATTATGTAGTGCAGGCCCCCAAAACTTCCAAAGAACAAGAGGCAGAATATGAAATGACAGCCACTGCTGCAGTAAACGACTTTGACGATGAAAATTAGTCCACATATAATGATGACTCACTTAATTTTTTAGGGAACGCTCCCAGTTGCCGTTTATCGAACGCCAATTGGCTGGGAGAATACTAAAAATACTAATAGATACAAGGGCGGCCAAAAATTATTTAAAGCCCATAAAGGAGCTAAAAAACATAACGTCGGTCGCCAAACCTTTCACTGTTAGCTCAATACACGGCTCCAGTGACATTAATAACAAGTGCTCAATGAGAGTATTTAGCCGCACAATGCCTTTCTTTTTACTAAACTCACTCGGCACATTTGACGCCATCATAGGCTTCGACTTGCTAACGCGAGCTGGAGTAACATTGAATTTGACCGAAAAGACAATAGAATACCAGAGTACAACCGAAAAGTTGCAATTTCACAGTTGGACAGTGTGAATTTCACGGACGTTAATGATATAATGGTTCCCGAGATAATAAAAAGGGAGGGAAAATGATACTGAGAAACCTAAAAGCGTTTTCGACCTGTAACGAGGCATTACCATTTAACACCTCGGTCATGGCCACGATCAGAACGGAAGATAATGAGCCAGTATTTACTAGGCTATATCTAGCTAGACACCGTCTAGGCACCGTTTAGACACAGACCAGACAGACAGTCTGAACACGGTGGACGCACATAAGTATCCCAAGAAAAAACAAAATTTTTTAAGGCCATACAAGAATACGTGTGGGCTTTGGGCAAATTACAAAATTTTTTGTACGGCACAAAACACATAAACATTTTTACCGATCACCAACCGCAGTATCGGACAGAAACACAAAAGCAAAAATAAAAAGGTGGAAAGCCTACATAGATGAGCACAATGCTAAGGTTTTCTACAAACCAGGAAAAGAAAATCTAGGAGCAGACGCCTTATCTCGACAAAATACTATTAACACTTTACAAGACCAACCGCAATCTGACGCTGCAACGGTTCATAGCGAATTATCATTGACCTACACGATCCACTGACAAACCAGAAAACAAATTTTTTTGGAAGAATCATGTTTCTTTTTGAAACAGTGTATAATATTATTTGGCAGCAAAATTCGCCATTTAGTTAACTTCACTGACAAAAACTCAAACTTGAAATACTCAAAGACATAGTAAACCCAGACGTTGTAAACGTAATATATTGCGATTTACCAACATTAGCTCGTTTTCAAAACGAACACATATCACATTTTCCGAGAACCAAGTTTTGGCACTGCAAAAATTTCGTGACAGACATAACTAACAAGAACGAGCAGTTGGAGATCACTACTGCCGAATATAACCGTGCGCACCTAGCCGCACAAGACAACGTCAAAAAAATTCTTCGCGACTACTTCTTTCCGAAAATGAACAACTGACAAAAAGTTGTTTTTGCCATGCGTCGGTAAATTTTCAAAATTTGCCTTTACGCAACCCGTGGCGTACAGAGCAATAGTCGACAATACAATGACAATATGGTAAATATTTTCCCAAGCATTAAGACCATATACTGCGACAATGAAGCCGCCTTTAACTTAGAGACAGTCACATCATTGCTCAAAAACAAGTGCCTAAAGATGGATAAAAAGATCAACGAAACGGTAGTGTTAACTCTAAGGGCAACGGGTAAATACAATAAAACGATACACTCACAGTCACAGACAAAACTCCCATGGAAATCGTACACGCAACACCAACTGAATTACGCCAGACCATACAGGATAGACTAACAAGGGCCCAACAGGACAACCTCGACAGATGTAACCCATCGCGACAAAATAGGGTTTTTCAGGTGCAAGAAAAAGTTTTTTTGAAAAACAATTAAAGACTAGGCAACAAACTGACCCCGTTGTGCACTGAGGAGAGGATACAGGCCGACCTGGGAACGTCGCTACTCATTAAGGGGAGGGTGGTTCATAAGGACAACCTTAAGTAAACTCGGACATTCAATAGGCTAATTATAAGTAAGCTAAAACACAAACTTATTCATTATGATCATAATCTTTTACACGCTAGCAATAGCACAGGCGCGGATTACCGATTTTTCTCATGCCAATATAACCTAGCCGTTCACTTTTGCAAAATGCAACTTTTAATTTATTTTTGTTGAATTTAACACATATTGTAGCACAAACACCAAACTTGTAATGGTCGCCGTGGCACCATTGAAACGAATTTAAAAATTGTGTCGTTTTGTCGCAATACTTTTTGGAAGCGATAAAAATATATCTGATTTCAATTATCAAAGTCGCCAACCTTGTTTAGCAACATAATTACATGCATACAACACAATAGCAAGATCGCATCAAACTTGTTGCTTCGAACATGTTCTATGATGTTTGCTGTTGCCGTGCGTAATGTTCCCCTAGTTTCAAACCAGCATCTGCCAATTCGAATTACATGTCAAAGCTTTCAAGCGTAGGTGTAAGAGTCATGTTCCCCTCAGATGCATCTTTGTCGGTGCTGAATTATAGAAAAAGCACATACTTTTATATGCAGTTCAATTCATTTCGGTGTCGGTGCATTTAAATGCCCAAAAAGAAATCACCAGAAATTACCAGACCGAAGACGTAACCTCACTTGCCACGCCCATTTTTCGGTAGAAGAAATCTGAAGACATCAGCTTTCCCGATCAGTTTACGAGCCTATTTTTGATTTCTTTGTGCTCAGCACAAGAAAAGGTATGTCACCCCCCTTATATTTTGTTGAATTTGAAAATTTGACTAAAGTCATCATTTGCACCTAGATAACCTGGTTGACCCGAGTCCCAGTTACCCAGCCTGCACCAATTGACGACTTCGTAGCCCACCTTTATGCAGAGGCTTCTACTTGGCATTGGTGTGGGTTTGACAAATTGGAAATGGACCTTTGGAAAGGCCAAAAAACTTCGCCTGGAACACGCAGCGCTGTCGCCAAATTCTGTTCTACAGAACAGCATTGATTTTGCTGTGGAGTCTGTTGCAGTAGGAATCATCCACCGTTGGACCCGATTTAAGTGTGCATCGCCTCGCTTGCACTGAGATCGAGCTTATTTGTGCCTCGGGGAGGCCCTTGCAGCGCAAGTGCAGCTGCGCAGCCACTAAAAAGCTTTCTAGCATTGGCTTTTGTTTAGTCTTAGTTTTAATTGCCCCTTAAATTAAGGATTTGCAGAAATAGTGATAGTAGTAAAAATATAAAAAACCAGTCGAACGCTACAGTCAGGTGCTGACTGTAGTAGGCCATGGATTACTATTCCGTTATTTATAATGCAAATTCTGCTTTATTTGGAAAATTTTATGTTCTTATTTATTAATTCATTTGACAGACAAAAGAAGAACACAAACAATTCAAAAGCGAATAGAAAAGAAGTATAAGCATTAAATAGAGCGAGAGGGCAATAAATTAATGTGAAGTTGTATAGTAGCTCAGTGGAGTGTGTGCCGGATTCGAAGACCAATGATGTTAACAGTGCTCGGGTTCGATTCCTGCCGCGATCAATGTGTGATATGTTTTCCTTTTTTCTTTCTTTTCTATTAAATAATTTAAGCAGCAACATAAGAATAGTTTTAAAATTTTTTGGTACGCAACATATTTATTTAAGCAGAACACTTTTATAAACCTTGCCGAATGTTGCACAAATCTGACAGTTGCGTGCTTACGTCGAATACGGCAATTGATGTGTGTTAGAGTGGGACGCCGTAACATAAATGTGCAAATGCAAACATGCATGTATCGGCGTCCCGCTCTAACATTCGTGTACATTGATTGTCTTAAATATTGCAAAAAAAACATTAGATTTAATTTTCGAAAACTATTTTTATTGATATTTAATTAAATAACTGTACTTTTCCTTTAAGCTTATAAGAATAAAAAATAGCAAAAAAAAAGTAAATAAAATAAAAAAATAACATTTTAGCTGACTCGAGGTCAATATCGGTTCGATTTCTGCATCATAGCTTATCTAGTCGATATTATGCCAAACACAACAAGAACACTTGTCAAAAGACAAGGAGCGGGCTTGAATGTACAATTGTTTCACGAAGTAGCCAACTTCGATCATCAGCATTCATCGCTGACTAACTTGGTGATCGAAGATAG
>JAECXB010001869.1:0-12289 GCA_018151435.1 Zaprionus africanus
CTGGCTAGACACTGGCTAGGCACTGGCTACACTGGCTAGGCACTGGCTAGACACTGGCTAGGCACTGGCTAGACACTGGCTAGGCACTGGCTGGGCACTGGCTAGACACTGGCTAGGCACTGGCTAGGCACTGGCTAGGCACTGGCTAGGCACTGGCTAGGCACTGGCTAGGCACTGGCTAAGGCACTGGCTAGGCACTGGCTAGGCACTGGCCAGGCACTGGCTAGGCACTGGCTAGGCACTGGCTAGGCACTGGCTAGGCACTGGCCAGGCACTGGCTAGGCACTGGCCAGACACTGGCTAGGCACTGGCTGGGCACTGGCTGGCTAGGCACTGGCCAGGCACTGGCTAGGCACTGGCTAGGCACTGGCTAGGCACTGGCCAGGCACTGGCTAGACACTGGCTAGGCACTGGCTAGGCACTGGCTAGGCACTGGCTAGGCACTGGCTAGGCACTGGCTAGGCACTGGCTAGGCACTGGCTGGCACTGGCTAGGCACTGGCTAGGCACTGGCTAGGCACTGGCTAGGCACTGGCCAGGCACTGGCTAAGGCACTGGCCAGGCACTGGCTAGGCACTGGCTAGGCACTGGCTAGGCACTGGCTAGGCACTGGCTAGGCACTGGCTAGGCACTGGCTAGGCACTGCGCTAGGCACTGGCTAGGCACTGGCTAGGCACTGGCTAGGCACTGGCTAGGCACTGGCTAGGCACTGGCTAGGCACTGGCTAGGCACTGGCTAGGCACTGGCTGGGCACTGGCCAGGCACTGGCTAGGCACTGGCTAGGCACTGGCTAGGCACTGGCCAGGCACTGGCTAGGCACTGGCTAGGCACTGGCTAGGCACTGGCTAGGCACTGGCTAGGCACTGGCCAGGCACTGGCTAGGCACTGGCTAGGCACTGGCTAGGCACTGGCCAGGCACTGGCTAGGCACTGGCTAGGCACTGGCTAGGCACTGGCTAGGCACTGGCTAGGCACTGGCTAGGCACTGGCTAGGCACTGGCTAGGCACTGGCTAGGCACTGGCTAGGCACTGGCTAGGCACTGGCTAGGCACTGGCAAGGCACTGGCTAGGCACTGGCTAGGCACTGGCTAGGCACTGGCTAGGCACTGGCTAGGCACTGGCTAGGCACTGGCTAGGCACTGGCTAGGCACTGGCTAGGCACTGGCTAGGCACTGGCTAGGCACTGGCTAGACACTGGGCACTGGCTAGGCACTGGCTAGGCACTGGCTAGGCACTGGCTAGGCACTGGCTAGGCACTGGCTAGGCACTGGCTAGGCACTGGCTAGGCACTGGCTAGGCACTGGCTAGGCACTGGCTAGGCACTGGCTAGGCACTGGCTAGGCACTGGCTAGGCACTGGCTAGGCACTGGCTAGGCAGAGGCACTGGCTAGGCACTGGCTAGGCACTGGCTAGGCACTGGCTAGGCACTGGCTAGGCACTGGCTAGGCACTGGCTAGGCACTGGCTAGGCACTGGCTAGGCACTGGCTAGGCACTGGCTAGGCACTGGCTAGGCACTGGCTAGGCACTGGGTAGGCACTGGCTAGGCACTGGCTAGGCACTGGCTAGGCACTGGCTAGGCACTGGCACTGGCTAGGCACTGGCTAGGCACTGGCTAGGCACTGGCTAGGCACTGGCCAGGCACTGGCTAGACACTGGCTAGGCACTGGCTAGGCACTGGCTAGGCACTGGCTAGGCACTGGCTAGGCACTGGCTAGGCACTGGCTAGGCACTGGCTAGGCACTGGCTAGGCACTGGCTAGGCACTGGCCAGGCACTGGCTAGGCACTGGCTAGGCACTGGCTAGACACTGGCTAGGCACTGGCTAGACACTGGCTAGGCACTGGCTAGGCACTGGCTAGGCACTGGCTAGACACTGGCTAGGCACTGGCTAGACACTGGCTAGGCACACTGGCTAGGCACTGGCTAGGCACTGGCTAGGCACTAGGCACTGGCTAGGCACTGGCTAGGCACTGGCTAGGCACTGGCTAGGGCACTAGGCACTGGCTAGGCACTGGCTAGGCACTGGCTAGGACACTGGCTAGGCACTGGCTAGGCACTGGCTAGGCACTGGCTAGGCGAGGCACTGGCTAGGCACTGGCTAGGCACTGGCTAGACACTGGCTAGGCACTGGCTAGGCACTGGCTAGGCACTGGCTAGGCACTGGCTAGGCACTGGCTAGGCACTGGCTAGGCACTGGCTAGCACACTAGAACACTGGCTAGGCACTGGCTAGGCACTGGCTAGAGACACTGGCTAGGCACTGGCTAGGCACTGGCTAGGCACTGGCTAGGCACTGGCTAGGCACTGGCTAGACACTGGTAGGCACTGGCTACACTGGCCAGGCACTGGCTAGGCACTGGCTAGGCACTGGCTAGGCACTGGCTAGGCACTGGCTAGGCACTGGCTAGGCACTGGCTAGGCACTGGCTAGGCACTGGCTAGGCACTGGCTAGACACTGGCTAGGCACTGGCTAGGCACTGGCTAGGCACTGGCTAGGCACTGGCTAGGCACTGGCTAGGCACTGGCTAGGCACTGGCTAGGCACTGGCTAGGCACTGGCTAGGCACTGGCTAGGCACTGGCTAGGCACTGGCTAGGCACTGGCTAGGCACTGGCTAGGCACTGGCTAGGCACTGGCTAGGCACTGGCTAGGCACTGGCTAGGCACTGGCTAGACACTGGCTAGGCACTGGCTAGGCACTGGCTAGGCACTGGCTAGGCACTGGCTAGGCACTGGCTAGGCACTGGCTAGGCACTGGCTAGGCACTGGCTAGGCACTGGCTAGGCACTGGCTAGGCACTGGCTAGGCACTGGCTAGGCACTGGCTAGGCACTGGCTAGGCACTGGCTAGGCACTGGCTAGGCACTGGCTAGGCACTGGCTAGGCACTGGCTAGGCACTGGCTAGGCACTGGCTAGGCACTGGCTAGGCACTGGCTAGGCACTGGCTAGGCACTGGCTAGGCACTGGCTAGGCACTGGCTAGGCACTGGCTAGGCACTGGCCAGGCACTGGCTAGGCACTGGCTAGGCACTGGCTAGGCACTGGCTAGGCACTGGCTAGGCACTGGCTAGGCACTGGCTAGGCACTGGCTAGGCACTGGCTAGGCACTGGCTAGGCACTGGCACTGCTAGGCACTGGCTAGGCACTGGCTAGGCACTGGCTAGGCACTGGCTAGGCACTGGCTAGGCACTGGCTAGGCACTGGCTAGGCACTGGCTAGGCACTGGCTAGGCACTGGCTAGGCACTGGCTAGGCACTGGCTAGGCACTGGCTAGGCACTGGCTAGGCACTGGCTAGGCACTGGCTAGGCACTGGCTAGGCACTGTCTAGGCACTGTCTAGGCACTGTCTAGGCACTGTCTAGGCACTGTCTAGGCACTGTCTAGGCACTGTCTAGGCACTGTCTAGGCACTGTCTAGGCACTGTCTAGGCACTGTCTAGGCACTGGCTAGGCACTGTCTAGGCACTGTCTAGGCACTGTCTAGGCACTGTCTAGGCACTGTCTAGGCACTGTCTAGGCACTGTCTAGGCACTGTCTAGGCACTGTCTAGGCACTGTCTAGGCACTGTCTAGGCACTGTCTAGGCACTGTCTAGGCACTGTCTAGGCACTGTCTAGGCACTGGCTAGGCACTGTCTAGGCACTGTCTGGGCACTGTCTAGGCACTGTCTAGGCACTGGCTAGGGCACTGGCTAGGCACTGTCTAGGCACTGTCTAGGCACTGTCTAGGCACTGTCTAGGCACTGTCTAGGCACTGTCTAGGCACTGTCTAGGCACTGGCTAGGCACTGTCTAGGCACTGGCTAGGCACTGGCTAGGCACTGGCTAGGCACTGGCTAGGCACTGGCTAGGCACTGGCTAGGCACTGGCTAGGCACTGGCTAGGCACTGGCTAGGCACTGGCTAGGCACTGGCTAGGCACTGGCTAGGCAGGCACTGGCTAGGCACTGGCTAGGCACTGGCTAGGCACTGGCTAGGGGCACTGGCTAGGCACTGGCTAGGCACTGGCTAGGCACTGGCTAGGCACTGGCTAGGCACTGGCTAGGCACTGGCTAGGCACTGGCTAGGCACTGGCTAGGCACTGGCTAGGCACTGGCTAGGCACTGGCTAGGCACTGGCTAGGCACTGGCTAGGCACTGGCTAGGCACTGGCTAGGCACTGGCTAGGCACTGGCTAGGCACTGGCTAGGCACTGGCTAGGCACTGGCTAGGCACGGGCTAGGCACTGGCTAGGCACTGGCTAGGCACTGGCTAGGCACTGGCTAGGCACGGGCTAGGCACTGGCTAGGCACTGGCTAGGCACTGGCTAGGCACTGGCTAGGCACTGGCTAGACACTGGCTAGGCACTGGCTAGGCACTGGCTAGGCACTGGCTAGGCACTGGCTAGACACTGGCTAGACACTGGCTAGACACTGGCTAGGCACTGGCTGGCACTGGAGGCACTGGTGCACTGGCTAGGCACTGGCTAGGCACTGGCTAGGCACTGGTTAGGCACTGGCTAAGCACTGGCTAGGCACTGGCTAAGCACTGGCTAGGCACTGGCTAGGCACTGGCTAGGCACTGGCTAGGCACTGGCTGGACACTGGCTAGGCACTGGCTAGGCACTGGCTAGCACTGGGCACTGGCTAGACACTGGCTAGGCACTGGTTAGGCACTGGCTAGGCCTGGAGGCACTGGCTAGACACTGGCTAGGCACTGGCTAGGCACTGGCTAGGCACTGGCTAGACACTGGCTAGGCACTGGCTAGACACTGGCTAGGCACTGGCTAGACACTAGGCACTGGCTAGACACTGGCAAGGCACTGGCCTGAATAGGCACTGGCTAGACACTGGCTGGACACTGGCTAGGCACTGGCTAGGCACTGGACACTGGCTAGGCACTGGCTAGACACTGGCTAGGCACTGGCTAGGCACTGGCTAGGCACTGGCTGTAGGCCACTGCACTGGCTAAGGGCACTGGCTGTCTGGCACTGGCTGGAGGCACTGGCTAGGCACTGGCTAGGCACTGGCTAGGCACTGGCTAGGCACTGGCTGGGCACTAGGCACTGGCTAGGCACTGGCTAGGCACTGCACTGGCTAGGCACTGGCTAGGCACTGGCTAGGCACTGCACTGGCTAGGCACTGGGCACTGGCTGGGCACTGGCTGGGCACTGGCTGGGCACTGGCTGGGCACTGGCTAGGCACTGGCTGGGCACTGGCTGGGCACTGGCTGGGCACTGGCTGGGCACTGGCTGGGCACTGGCTAGGCACTGGCTGGGCACTGGCTGGGCACTGGCTGGGCACTGGCTGGGCACTGGCTGGGCACTGGCTGGGCACTGGCTGGGCACTGGCTGGGCACTGGCTAGGCACTGGCTAGGCACTGGCTGGGCACTGGCTGGGCACTGACTGGGCACTGGTTTGGGCACTGGCTAGGCACTGGCTAGGCACTGGCTAGGCACTGGCTAGGCACTGGCTGGCGCACTGGCTAGGCACTGGCTGGGCACTGGCTAGGCACTGGCTGGGCACTGGCTAGGCACTGGCTAGGCACTGGCTAGGCACTGGCTAGGCACTGGGAGGCACTGGCTAGGCACTGGCTAGGCACTGGCTAGGCACTGGCTAGGCACTGGCTAGGCACTGGCTAGGCACTGGCTAGGCACTGGCTAGGCACTGGCTAGGCACTGGCTGGGCACTGGCTGGGCACTGGCCCCAGGCACTGGCTAGGCACTGGCTAGGCACTGGCTGGGCACTGGCTGGGCACTGGCTGGGCACTGGCTAGGCCTGGCTGGAGGCACTGGCTAGGCACTGGCTAGGCACTGGCTGGGCACTATCTGGGCCTAGGCACTGGCTGGGCACAGGCCTGTTGGGCACTGGCTGGGCACTGGTTCTGGGCACTGGCTGGGCACTGGCTAGGCACTGGCTGGGCACTGGCTGGGCACTGGCTAGGCACTGGTTAGGCACTGGCTGGGCACTGGCTAGGCACTGGCTAGGCACTGGCTAGACACTGGCTAGGCACTGGCTGGAGGCACTGGCTAGGCACTGGCTAGGCACTTGCTAGGCACTGGCTAGGCACTGGCTAGGCACTGGCTGGGCACAGGCTGGGCACTGGCTGAGGCACTGGCTAGGCACTGGCTAGGCAGGGCTGGGCACTGGCTAGGCACTGGCTGGGCACTGGCTAGGCACTGGCTAGACACTGGCTAGGCACTGCCCTGACTGGGCTGGCTAGGCACTGGCTGGACACTGGCTAAACACTGGCTAGACACTGACTGGACACTGGCTGGGCACTGGCTGGACACTGGCTAGGCACTGGCTAGGCACTGGCTAGGCACTGGCTAGGGCACTGGCTAGGCACTGGCTGGGCACTGGCTAAGCACTGGTTAGGCACTGGCTAGGCACTGGCTAGGCACTCTAGGCACTGGCTGGGCACTGGCTAGGCACTGGCTAGGCACTGGCTAGGCACTGGCTAGGCACTGGCTAGGCACTGGCTAGGCACTGGCTAGGCACTGGCTGGACACTGGCTGGGCACTGGCTGGGCACTGGCTAGGCACTGGCTAGGCACTGGTTAGGCACTGGCTAGGCACTGGCTGGGCACTGGCTAGGCACTGGCTAGGCACTGGCTAGGCACTGGCTAGACTCTGGCTAGGCACTGGCTAGACACTGGCTAGGCACTGGCTAGGCACTGGCTAGGCACTGGCTAGGCACTGGCTAAGCACTGGGTAGGCACTGGCTAGGCACTGGCTAGGCACTGGCTAGGCACTGGCTAGGCACTGGCTAGACACTGGCTAGGCACTGGCTAGGCACTGGCTAGGCACTGGCTAGGCACTGGCTGGGAGGCACTGGCTGGGCACTGGCTAGGCACTGGCTGGGCACTGGCTAGGCACTGGTTGGGCACTGGCTGGGCACTGGCTAGGCACTGGCTAGGCACTGGCTAGGCACTGGCTAGGCACTGGCTAGGCACTGGCTGAGGCACTGTCTAGGCACTTGGCTAGTCTGGGCACTGTGCTAGGCACTGGCTAGGCACTGGCTAGAACTGGCTAGGCACTGGCTAGGCACTGGCTGGAAAGGCCACTGGCTAGGCACTGGCTAGGCACGGCTTTTGGGCTGGGCACTGGCTGGGCACTTTTTAGGCACTGGCTAGGCACTGGCTAGGCACTGGCTAGGCACTGGCTAGACACTGGCTAGGCACTGGCTGGGCACTGGCTAGGCACTGGCTAGGCACTGGCTAGGCACTGGCTAGGCACTGGCTAGGCACTGGCTAGGCACTGGCTGGGCACTGGCTAGGCACTGGCTAGGCACTGGCTAGGCACTGGCTGGGCACTGGCTAGGCACTGGCTAGGCACTGGCTAGGCACTGGCTAGGCACTGGCTAGGCACTGGCTAGGCACTGGCTAGGCACTGGCTAGGCACTGGCTAGGCACTGGCTAGGCACTGGCTAGGCACTGGCTAGGCACTGGCTAGGCACTGGCTAGGCACTGGCTAGGCACTGGCTAAAGGCACTGGCTAGGCACTGGCTAGGCACTGGCTAGGCACTGGCTAGGCACTGGCTAGGCACTGGCTAGGCACTGGCTAGGCACTGGCTAGGCACTGGCTGGGCACTGGCCAGGCACTGGCTAGGCACTGGCTAGGCACTGGCTAGGCACTGGCTAGGCACTGGCTAGGCACTGGCTAGGCACTGGCTAGGCACTGGCTGTAGGCACTGGCTAGGCACTGGCTAGGCACTGGCTAGGCACTGGCTAGGCACTGGCTAGGCACTGGCTAGGCTAGGCACTGGCTAGGCACTGGCTAGGCACTGGCTAGGCACTAGGCACTGGCTGGGCACTGGCTAGGCACTGGCTAGGCACTGGCTAGGCACTGCTGGCCCAGGCACTGGCTAGGCACTGGCTAGGCACTGGCTAGGCACTGGCTGGGCACTGGCTAGGCACTGGCTAGGCACTGGCTAGGCACTGGCTAGGCACTGGCTAGGCACTGGCTAGGCACTGGCTAGGCACTGGCTAGGCACTGGCTAGGCACTGGCTAGGCACTGGCTAGGCACTGGCTAGGCACTGGCTAGGCACTGGCTAGGCACTGGCTAGGCACTGGCTAGGCACTGGCTAGGCACTGGCTAGGCACTGGCTAGGCACTGGCTAGGCACTGGCTAGGCACTGGCTAGGCACTGGCTAGGCACTGGCTAGGCACTGGCTAGGCACTGGCTAGGCACTGGCTAGGCACTGGCTAGGCACTGGCTAGGCACTGGCTAGGCACTGGCTAGGCACTGGCTAGGCACTGGCTAGGCACTGGCTAGGCACTGGCTAGGCACTGGCTAGGCACTGGTTAGGCACTGGCTAGGCACTGGCTAGGCACTGGCTAGGCACTGGCTAGGCACTGGCTAGGCACTGGCTAGACACTGGCTAGACACTGGCTGGGCACTGGCAAGGCACTGGCTAGGCACTGGCTAGGCACTGGCTAGGCACTGGCTAGGCACTGGCTAGGCACTGGCTAGGCACTGGCTAGGCACTGGCTAGGCACTGGCTAGGCACTGGCTAGGCACTGGCTAGGCACTGGCTAGGCACTGGCTAGGCACTGGCTAGGCACTGGCTAGACACTGGCTAGGCACTGGCTAGACACTGGCTAGGCACTGGCTGGACACTGGTAGACACTGGCTAACACACTGGCTAGACACTGGCTGGGCACTGGCAAGGCACTGGCTAGGCACTGGCTAGGCACTGGCTAGGCACTGGCTAGGCACTGGCTAGGCACTGGCTAGGCACTGGCTAGGCACTGGCTAGGCACTGGCTAGGCACTGGCTAGGCACTGGCTACTGACACTGGGGCACTGGCTGAGACACTGGCTAGGCACTGGCTAAACACAAGATAAACACTGGCTAGACACTGGCTTAATTCAGGCTAGACACAGGCTAGACACAGGCTAGAGCACGGGCTAGACACTGGTAAGACACTGGCTAAACACTGGCTAAACACTGGCTAGACCGGGGCTTGGCTAGACACTGGCTAGACACTGGCTAGGCACTGGCTTGACACTTGTGTAGGCACTAGCTGGGCACTGGCTAGGCACTGGCTAGGCACTGGTTAGGCACTGGCTAGGCACTGGTTAGGCACTGGCTAAGCACTGGCTAGGCACTGGCTAGACACTGGCTGGGCACTGGCTAGACACTGGCTAGGCACTGGCTGGGCACTGGCTAGGCACTGGCTAAGCACAAGCTAAAAACAGGCTAGACACAGGCTTAATTCAGGCTAGAAACAGGACACTGGCTAGACACATGGCAAAGAGGAACACTGGCTAAACACTGGCTAGACACTGGCTGATTTAAGGCACTGACACAGGCACTGTATTATAGGCTGACATAGGATAGCACAGACTAGACACTGGCTGAGCACTGGCTAGGAACTAGCTAGACACTGGCAAGACATTGGCTACGCACTGGATAGACATTGGCTAGACACTGGCTAGGCACTGGCTAGGCACTGGCTAGGCACTGGCTGTAGGCACTGGCTAGGCACTGGCTAGGCACAGGCTAGGCACTGGCTAGGCACTGGCTAGGCACTTTCTAGGCACTGGCTAGGCACTGGCTAGGCACTGGTTAGGCACTGGCTAGGCACTCTGGGCCTGGGCACTGGCTAGGCACTGGCTAGGCACTGGCTAGGCACTGGCTAGGCACTGGCTAGGCACTGGCTAGGCACTGGAGGCACTGCACTGGCTAGGCACTGGCTAGGCACTGGCTAGGCACTGGCTAGGCACTGGCTAGGGCACTGGCTAGGCACTGGCTAGGCACTGGCTAGGCACTGGCTAGGCACTGGCTAGGCACTGGCTAGGCACTGGCTAGGCACTGGCTAGGCACTGGCTTAGGCACTGGCTAGGCACTGGCTAGACACTGGGCACTGGCTAGGCACTGGCTAGGCACTGGCTAGGCACTGGCTAGGCACTGGCTAGGGCACTGGCTAGGCACTGGCTAGGCACTGGCTAGGCACTGGCTAGGCACTGGCTAGGCACTGGCTAGGCACTGGCTGAGGCACTGGCTAGGCACTGGCTAGACACTGGCTAGGCACTGGCTAGGCACTGGCTAGGCACTGGCTAGACACTGGCTAGGCACTGGCTAGGCACTGGCTAGGCACTGGCTAGGCACTGGCTAGACACTGGCTAGGCACTGGCTAGACACTGGCTGGGCACTGGCTAGGCACTGGCTAGGCACTGGCTAGGCACTGGCTAGGCACTGGCTAGACACTGGCTAGGCACTGGCTAGGCACTGGCTAGGCACTGGCTAGGCACTGGCTAGGCACTGGCTAGGCACTGGCTAGACACTGGCTAGGCACTGGCTAGACACTGGCTAGGCACTGGCTAGACACTGGCTGGGCACTGGCTAGACACTGGCTAGGCACTGGCTAGACACTGGCTAGGCACTGGCTAGACACTGGCTAGGCACTGGCTAGGCACTGGCTAGGCACTGGCTAGGCACTGGCTAGGCACTGGCTAGGCACTGGCTAGGCACTGGCTAGGCACTGGCTAGGCACTGGCTAGGCACTGGCTTAGGCACTGGCTGGGCACTGGCTAGGCACTGGCTAGACACTGGCTAGACACTGGCTAGGCACTGGCTAGACACTGGCTAGGCACTGGCTAGACACTGGCTAGGCACTGGCTAGACACTGGCTAGGCACTGGCTAGACACTGGCTAGGCACTGGCTAAACACTGGTAAAGCACTGGCTAAGCACTGGTTAGGCACTGGCTAGACACTGGCTAGGCACTGGCTAGACACTGGCTAGGCACTGGCTAGACACTGGCTAGGCACTGGCTAGACACTGGCTAGGCACTGGCTAGACACTGGCTAGGCACTGGCTAGACACTGGCTAGGCACTGGCTAGGCACTGGCTAGGCACTGGCTAGGCACTGGCTAGGCACTGGCTAGGCACTGGCTAGGCACTGGCTAGGCACTGGCTAGGCACTGGCTAGGCACTGGCTAGGCACTGGCTAGGCACTGGCTAGGCACTGGCTAGGCACTGGCTAGGCACTGGCTAGACACTGGCTAGGCACTGGCTGGGCACTGGCTAGGCACTGGCTGGGCACTGGCTAGGCACTGGCTAGGCACTGGCTAGGCACTGGCTAGGCACTGGCTAGGCACTGGCTAGACACTGGCTAGGCACTGGCTAGACACTGGCTAGGCACTGGCTGGGCACTGGCTAGGCACTGGCTAGACACTGGCCAGGCACTGGTAGGCACTGGCTAGGCACTGGCTAGACACAGGCACTGGCTAGACACTGGCTAGGCACTGGCTGGACACTGGCTGGGCACTGGCTAGGCACTGGCTAGGCACTGGCTAGACACTGGCTAGGCACTGGCTAGGCACTGGCTAGGCACTGGCTGGGCACTGGCTAGGCACTGGCTAGACACTGGCTAGGCACTGGCTGGGCACTGGCTAGGCACTGGCTGGGCACTGGCTAGGCACTGGCTAGGCACTGGCTAGGCACTGGTGGGCACTGGCTAGGCACTGGCTAGGCACTGGCTAGGCACTGGCTAGGCACTGGCTAGGCACTGGCTGGGCACTGGCTAGGCACTGGCTAGGCACTGGCTGGAGGCACTGGCACTGGCTAGGCACTGGCTAGGCACTGGCTGGGCACTGGCTGGGCACTGGCTAGGCACTGGCTAGGCACTGGTTGGGCACTGGCTAGGCACTGGCTGGGCACTGGCTAGATCACTGGCTGGGCACTGGCTAGGGCACTGGCTAGGCACTGGCTAGGCACTGGCTAGGCACTGGCTAGGCACTGGCTAGGCACTGGCTGGGCACTGGCTGGACACTGGCTAGACACTGGGCACTGGCTAGGCACTGGCTAGGCACTGGCTAGGCACTGGGCTGGCACTGGCTAGGCACTGGCTGGGCACTGGCACTGGCAGCACACTGGCTGGGCACTGGCTAGGCACTGGCTGGGCACTGGCTAGGCACTGGCACTGGCTAGGCACTGGCTAGGCACTGGCTGGGCACTGGCTGGCACTGGCTGGGCACTGGCTGGACACTGGCTGGGCACTGGCTAGACACTGGCTGGGCACTGGCTGGGCACTGGCTAGGCACTGGCTGGGCACTGGCTGGGCACTGGCTGGGCACTGGCTAGGCACCTGCACTGGCTAGGCACTGGCTAGGCACTGGCTAGGCACTGGCTAGACACTGGCTAGGCACTGGCTAGGCACTGGCTAGGCACTGGCTAGGCACTGGCTAAGGCACTGGCTGGGCACTGGCACTGGCTAGGCACTGGCTAGGCACTGGCTAGGCACTGGCTGGGCACTGGCTGGGCACTGGCTAGGCACTGGCTGGGCACTGGCTGGGCACTGGCTGGGCACTGGCT
>JAECXB010001886.1:0-25965 GCA_018151435.1 Zaprionus africanus
GGCGTGTCTATACCACTGGTCCACCTTGCACCGGGCTGAGAATGGGAGATCCGAACTATTATCCATTTAGGTGGGCGACTGGCATAACTGGTTGAGAATTGGAGGAGTGGCAGGACTGCGTAGGTGGCGCCTGAAAGTATGCTTGGGGCCCATTAGGTGCTCCTTAAATGAGGAGCAAGTTGATTTGGCATTGTAGATGATACAGGGCAAGCATGCGGGAGTTGTTTATTTATTTTATGTATATAAATACTTATAGTAGCTGGCAGGACTTCTATTATTTGTTAATTTATTATTGGGGCTTGGTAATATTTATGTATTGGCTTTTATATTATTGCTTTTTAGCGTTTATTATTTGAAAATAATGTTTATTGTTGTGTAATGACTTTATTATATTTTTTTTTTTATTATTATTTATTGGTTAATGTGTACGTATTAGTTGAATATTAATTGTTGTAATTTATATTATTTATTAAATTGTGTGAATATTAGATTAGTTTTTTAGAGCGTTTTGTGTTTCGATTCCAGGAGTACCGCCTCAGATTAATCGATAGGTATCGGCAGGAGAGATTGAAGGTGCTCGTCTCTTGTGCATACATATGCATTAATAGCAAAGTTTGCAATGGATTTAAGAGTGAGTATCAAATTTATTTTATGTAATGAAATTAATTATTGTTATTTTATTTGTTTTTCCAGGGAATGTGAGGTGGGCTCTTGGTGCTGTACAGGAAAAGGTTTGGTCCTTGTATGTTGACGAAAGTGAGATGGCGTATCTGGTGTATTTTATGACTGTGAGTGTAGATTATTGTATGTTGTGTTATTTTTAATAATTTAAGTAATTTTTGTTGATTATTTCAGGGCATTTATCTTTGCGATATGATGTTGTTCCGAAGGACGGCGTCGGGATATTGATATTAAAGTGTGTTTTAGATAAGTGTTTGAGATTACTTAATCTAGACTGAGTTGATACTTTGTGTTGCCCTTTTGTTTATTACAGATGTAGCTGCTACAGGAGCTGGAGTGCCAATGGTCCTGTCATGGTTATCCGTAGGGACGCATGATGATACAAGGGTGATCCGAACCGAGGATGGTCGTGCTGAGTATGTTCGTGTGTGTGAGTGTGGAGTGCTGTTGTTGGCTGGAGGTCTTAGCAGGCCTGTCGCATTATCCAGGTTTGTAGTAATTTGTAAGTTGTTTGTGTGTGTATTAGTTTCTTTTGTTTATTTGCATGCAATATTTTTTTTATTAATTTGTAAATTGTTTGTGTGTGTATTAGTTTATTAGTTTCTTTTGTTTATTTGCATGCTATATTTTTTTTTATTAATTTGATTGGCAGTAACATTATGTTGATGTTGTATTCATAGGAAAAATAGCTGGATCAATTTGTTAATGTTATTTATTTGATTTTGTATGGAAAGAGTGTTATGTTATAGAGTGCATTGCTGGGGAAGGTGCCTGCCAGGCAGCTATAGGGTATTATATAGATTTTAATTATTTGAGAGGTTTTATTTATTTATGTATATAGATGGTGATTTGTGTAGTTGCTTGTGTTTCCCTCTGCAGATGTTTGACTGCGAGTGTGTGTTTCATAAGAATATAGTGATGTTGTGGTAGTTTTTTGAGGAGGTGTTGCACTTGTAGTCTGTTGTTCTGAGATTCATAAAGATGGAGCAGTTGTGTGTGTTTTGTAGAAATGGAATATGTGCTGGTGATAGGCGTATCTTGGTTTTTGTTGTGAGTAGGCATGTTTTGCTTTGCATTATGAGTGGTTTCGTGTTGATTAGTTTAATAGGTTTTTAATATTTGTATTATAATGATGTGATATATTTATTATTAATTTATTGTTTTTTTTAAATTTTTGAATTAATATGGCAGTTTATATTTTATTTAAATTGGTTTTTGTATTTTTTTTTAATTTAATTTTTAATTTTAATTTAATTTTTAATTAATTTTGTTTCGATTTCAGGCGTTCAGCAACAGATTCATCGAGGAGTATCGGCATGCAGAATTTTGGTGGTAGTTCCATCTCTAGTAGGAAGTACAAACAGCGTGAAAAATTGTCGGCTGGTTATTGAAGATCAACATGCTCAAATTATCCGTGGTTAATTGTGGAAGGTATGTTATTTAAAGTAATATTTATATTTAGTTTAATGTTCTGGTATTGTTTTCCAGGTTTGTGGTCCTCGATGCATGGCGTTGTTGGGGTAGTTGTCATTATATATCAGCTGTGTTTGAGTGAATGTGGTGAGTGTGTGCGTGTTATATTTGTGATGGCTGAATATAAACAAATTATATTATTAATTATTGATTGCAGGATGAGGGATGACTCATGGAGGTGCTGTGCCGCAGGTCTGCAAGACTGCGTTGGCGCTGCGCATATGTCGTATCCAAGATGGAGTGATTTTCAGATAAGTGTGCAGTTGTGTTCATTCATTTTCTTAAGAATTGATTCTTTGCTTTGTATATATATTTTTTTTAGTTGCTGCTGATGCTGGTGTTGATGACCCTGTTAACCAACTATGGAGTTTCGAATTCGTTGTTGGGCGGCGCTGGAGGCTTCTGCTTCTGTATCTGCTCGATAAGCAGACATGCTGGTGATTGATGCCGTGTGCTGCATTAGAGGAATTGTAGATGAGGATGAAATTGGTGTTGAGTGAGTTGATTTTGTTTGCAGTAGAGTGTAGTTTTGTGTTGCTTGTGCATGTATTTTAATAGTTGTGTATTATTAAGTTTATCATGTTTGATTGTTATGTTGTATGGCCATGAGGTCAGTGTAAATTGATTCATGTATTTTATTAATTTTGATTTGGCTATAATTATTGTTTTTTTTTTTGTTTAGGAGTATTTAGCATATATTTTTTATTGTTTTTTTAGTTTCTATTATTTTTATTGAGTTTGAAAAATTTTTTTTTAAAAAAATTTTAGTTATTAATTTTGTTATGGCTGTTAATATGATGATTTTGTGCTTTTTTATTTTTGTTTGTATTAGGAGTATTAAGCATGTATTTTGTAGTGTTTGTAATAGGCATATATTGTTTTTTATTGATTGGTTTCTATTATTTTTATTTAATTTAGTTTTAGTAATGTGACAGTTATTTCCTCTCATTTGAATCAGTTTTTGATTTTTTTTGTTTCATTTCCAGGCGTTCCGCAACATGTTCATCGATGAGTATCGGCATGTAAGGTTTGGTGTTTTTTCCATCACTAGCTGCACACTAATGCAAAGAGTAAGATTGTCTATGGACATCCGCATGTATATTTTATATTGTATGAGGCAAGTATTTATGAATAATAATATATTTTTTTTTGTTTAATAAAATTGTTTTTGGTCTTCCTCAGGTTGTGGTCGTGCAGTCGTGACGTAAATGGAATGAGTTTTATTATACTTAGAGAGTGTTGGAGTGAGTGCAATGACGTATTGAATGTGAGTGTGCAATGTTTGATCTTGCTAATTTTATTTTGTGTAGTTTAATAGTATTGTTATTTGTTGACAGGGGAACGACGCAGTGAGAATTGTTCGGAAGCAGGACTTCATGGGCGTAGTGTTTGTGGCCGGATAAAGTTGGAGTGATTTAGATAAGTGTGCATCTATTTAATTTAATATTTTAAGGAATTGATTCTTTGCGTTCTGTTTGTTGTTTAGCTGCTGATGCTGGAGTTGATGTTCTTCAGGCCTGGGATGGAGTTGCCGTTACGTTGCTGGGCGGCGCCGGAGACTTCTGACCATATGCTCGATCCGTTCCAGAAATGTTCGCGCTGCTGGTAACTGCCGTAAGCCGGAGTAGTAGTGAAGATATGTAGTGTATTGTTGATGGAGACTGTAGATGTGTGATAATTTTGTTGATGTAGAATATGACATGCAGTTGGCTGCGCATGTGTATTTTTGTTTTGTTTGTAATTTGTTTGTGTATTTTGCGGCATGTAATTAATGTATATATGTTTAGTTTGGGCGACGAGTCAAAGGAAGAGCTTTGCGTATTTGCGTTTCGATTTTAATAATATTAGCCTGTATTGTTTTATGTTTGTTTTAAATGTAACTACATTATAGTTCATTTGTTGTTTTTGTGGGAGTTCTGTATTTTTTATTTATTTAATTGGTGGTTTGTGACGCTTCTTAAGTTCCCAACTGATGTTTTTTTTGGATGACGCTGTGAGTTTATTGCAGATTTTTATTGGTGCTGGAACCCCTTGGAGTGGCAAGTTGCCCGATGTCTGCTTGATCGGTGATGACGTCAGGCTGCTGCTGACATGTGCTGGCATCGGCCATTATTTGGTTTGAAGTGCTCATTGGTAGGAGAATGGGTGCATTGCTTAGACTAATGGCTACGCTGCTACTGATGTATTTAAGATAAGTATTTTGTTTACTAAACTGCTTATAATGAGTACTAAATCTTTGTTGATTTTTTTTATAGATGATGCTACAGGTGTGGTACGAGCTCTAAGTTGACTATACAGGACTGATACTTCAGTAGTGGATGTACTGGCGCTGTTTCTGAACATAAGTGATAGCATATATGTTTATTTGTATTTTTAATTAGATATTCTAAGTGTTGCACAGAGATTTGCCTGGGTTCTTAGTTGGAAAAGTTGTTAAATTTCTGGCTGGCAATTTTAAATATTGGCCTTAATTTGTTTTGGTTTAAGCATTTATAAATATCCTATTACAAATGAGAGAATAACTAGGTGATTGTTGAATTGAATATATGTAATATCACGAATTTGTTTATATCTGTATCTTCTTGTATTTCTTTCTAATTGCTTTATGCATTAAATATTAAGAATTAAAGTTCAAATGTTATGTATATCTATTATTGTTTTGTGTATTGTTAGCTGTTAATGTAGAGCTGTTAGTATAGATCAGTATTTATGGGCGGTTTAATTAGCCTTTTGTTTTAATATTCAGGCTTTTAGTGTAGCCAGTAGTGAGAGTTAAAGTAGAATTGTTATTGTAGAGATGATTGTTAAAGGTTTAGCATGAATGTCCAAATGTTGAGATTTGTATTTAGTGTATCATGGTTGTGGCATAGAATTCTTTAAGTATGTTTTTTTCTTTTTAGTTGATTCAATACGTTTATTTAATTTGCTAAAATTCGTACAAATATTCAAACATATAAATTCATGTGTATACATATAAACACAAATATATACGGGCAAACATACATATGTTCGTAGACTGGTATATATATATACTTATTCACGTGAATACAAGTACATATGTTCACATAAATACTAATATTTATATACTCATACACTTTTTAATATATATGTTTAATCCACGTATTTGAGCTTATTTTTGGTTGGCTTTGAAATGGTTAGTTTAAATTGTTTAATAGGTATATATGAATTGAGTAGGCAAGGGTGTTCTATTCCAGTGTTTCGCGGGAGTTGCTAATTAGAATCGATTAATCGTAGTTAGGAATGTCATCACTTGATTACATTTGTAATTAATGTGTGTTAATTTGTGTTTTAAATGGCATAGATATTGTTGGTAATATTATTTGTTATTGCCTGATGTGTTGTGCATATATGCTTTTTATTGGAATACTTTTATTTGACTGCAGTGCTATTGGCAAGTGTGAATAATATGAGGTAGTACGTATGTGTTGTGTGTACAAAGTTGATAAAGCAATTTGGATATAGTGGCGACTATTTTAGTTAATTTGAAATATTTGTAACTCAATCCCACTTTTTTTTTTTAGAATTTTAAAAGGATGTCCTGGGTCGTTGTGCATAGAAGTGATTCGGACCTTGGCTTTGGATTGTCTGTAGAAGAATACATGCTTGCGTTCTGCATCTAAGAGTTTAGATAAGTGTTTTGAATATAACTATTTGTAAGGATTGATTCTTTGTGATTTAATTTAATTTTATTTTAGGCAGGATGATGCTACGGATGGAGTATAGTTCACTACTATAAATCGTAAGTTTTTATTGCAGATTGTATTTAGTATTTAATTTAAAGATGTATCACTGAACTTTGGTTTTATGAGTGAGTTATAAAATAAGCATCTATTTGCAGATTTCGGTATAGAGACTATTAATATCCCAGCCATCAATGGAATCATCAATTTCGTAATTATGTTTATTGAATATAATGTTTTAAGTGTTAATGTAATGATGGCTAACAAGTGTTCTTTTTGTTTACAGGACTATTAAGCTGCACTGGACTTTGACTGAGAAAGATTGCTACTACATCGCTGCTGCAAGTCTTAATTTTAATTAGTATTTAAGTGATAGCTGAGTTGAGTAATTAGTATTTAAGTTATTAGGGATTTTAGCTGTTTTAGGGCTATGTTAGGCCTGTATGGATTTGTTATTCACTTGGTTTTTCTGTTAAGCTGTGTACTTGTTGTTGCTATTTGTTGGGGATTAAACTATTTTGCGTTTGAATTTTTATGTATTAAAGCTAAATTTAGTCTGCTTTAATGTTTTGCACTGGGTTTGTTGTTATTGTATTGTATCTGTGTTTTGTGATCCCTCATTGTTCAATTTAATGCTTTGCGATTGGTTTGTCTGCCTAGCTGTGAACAAGTTGTTGCTATAAAGTAGATTATTCTTGCTTGTTTCTATTTTGCTTTTTTAAAATTTTTTTTTTTTTGTGTGTTAGAGAATAATTAGGCTTACTAATGATATGCACTGTGCTTGTTGTGATTGCTTTGTATTTTGTAATAATTAATTTAATATTTTGCTATTGGTTTGTTTGCTTGGCTATGTAACTGTTCCTAATGGTTAGGGAGAATATCTGCCTATACATGTTTATTTTCTATAGTTCAGTTACAGCTGGTTAAATGTTCTGCACTATTCTTGGTATGTTTGAATTGTGTTTGAAGAAGAATTGTTTTGTTGGCTAACTACCTAGCTGTTTGCATAATTAATTATTATAGGGTACAAAGGGAAGAATGGCAGGCAAGTGGGTATAGAAAGGAAGGATTAGAATTAGCGTTGCATTGATTTAAATTTATTTTTTTGAAGGAATGTCTGAGAAATGTGTTTTTGGTAGTTATTTTTGGGTGTATAGATTAATGTTGGAGTAATTAGTATTATTAGTTTGGCGTGAATGATTTAAATTATTGATCTAACGTAACTCATGATCATAGGCTTAGGATTGCTTTGGTATGCAGTTGATTGCTTCGATATGTTAAATATATTCATAAGTATATATGTGCAAATACAGCTTACACACATATATACCTAGGTAATCATAGACATGAACATACACATATACGCGCATATATATACGTACATTCGTACGTGTATAAATATACACACACACATATACATACATAAGTATAAATAGAACATATATTAAAACATTCGGACACAACTGCTTGTTTTAATTTATTGCTTGGTTTAGTTAAGTTAATAATTTTGAATTTTAGTTTTGATTAATATATTAGTGTAATTTAACTTATTTGGTGAAGATGTTCCATTTCATTGTTCCGCATGAGTTGTTAATTGTTATCGATTATTTATCGCTTGGAATACCATCGCTTGTTTACATTTGTGATTGCTGTGTGTGGAATTATATTTTTAGCGGCATTAATATAGCTTTTTAATAGAATTTGCTATGGAAAAGAAACTGTTTATTATTTTATGCAGTGATGTTGGCCAGTGGGCCTGATGAGAAATCGTGTGTGCGTGTTATACAAGTGTTGTTAGTATAATCTGTTGTGCAAAGTGGCAGCTACATAAGCTACAGTGTTTTGACTAGATGTCTGATTTGTAGATTAATCTTTTCCCCCTTTTTTGTGTAATTTTAGCAAATGGCTTGACTTGTTGAATGTATCTACTCAGTTGGGACATGACATTTGATTGACAGAATGAATAGCTGTGTAATGCAAATCAATGTTCAGATAAGTATTTAGTTTTGAATTTATAAATGAATGATTGTTTCTTTGTGGTGTTTTTTTTTTTTTACATGTGTGCGCTTCGAAGAGAAATATTGGGCATAATAGAAATCGTGAGTTTTTCCTACTTTTTTAATATATTTAAATTGGTTTGAAGAAGTATCGTTTTAAGTTTTGTTTTGTGAGTGAATTGCTAAAAGTTACTTTATTACAGATATCGGCTTGGAGTCTTAATGAACGCCATGGCTTGTTGTGAATTTTTCGGTTTTATTATTTATTTATTTTCTGCTGATTTTCATGTTGATATGTGATGGCTAATGCGTGTCTCTTTTTGTTTACAGAGTTTTTTGTACACGAATGAACTTCAACTGGAGGAGGCTACTGCTACATCGCTGCTGCTGCTGCTTTATTATAATTAGTTTCCTAAGTAGTATATAAGTTAAGTTAATTAGCATTTAAGTTGATAGAGATTTAAGTAGTTTAGGGCTCGTTAGGCCAGAAGTGTTTGTAGGTATTTGTAGGTGCGGGTTTTGTTAGTTCAGATGATGTAGGGAATGTTCCGATTGAATGAATGTTTTTTGAGTAATGTTTTTTTTTCTATTATTGCTGCTCAGGGCCCTGTTGCTGTTGTTGTCTGATGGATTCACGCCTCTGCCCGTTTGGTCGGGCTCCATGTAGTATTTGGAGTATGAGTTCATGGAGTCGCAGTCTTCTTTGTTCTATAGAGGGACTGGGAGGGCGTCGCTGCACAGGTTGTTGTTGGGCTTGCAGTTCTTGTTGACGTGCTATTTGGGTCCAGCTGAGGGGTGGCGGTCTGCGCTGCTCTTCCAGCGACATCCTAATAAGTATTGGAATATGGGATTGAGGTTGAGGTTGGGGAATGGATGCTTGGAGGGGTATGATTTGCGTTTGGAGCTGCGTAGAATATCTAGGCCTCTGCAGTCTTTGTGGTATATATGGCCTGAGTATTAGTTCTCTAGCCTCGCAGTTGGGATGGTTTGCTAGAGAGTTGACTAGCCTTGCGCTGCTTGAGGTAAATATTTCTTCGGCAGATGGAATATTATGGAGTTCGCGTAGGGTTTGATTTGTTGTGTACCATGAGGCGTGCGTGGCTCTTCTTAATATTTTGTTTTGGATCATGTCAATGCGCCTAAACTGAGTGTTGGATGCTAGTGCTCCCCAGATTGGGATGGCATAATGCCATACAGGGGCTATCAGTTGTTTATAAATAAGCGCTTTGCATTCTCTTGTCAATTTACAGCGTCTGCCTAGTAGCCATCTAAACTTTTCTGCAAGTGTTTGTATTCTTGTTCGCAACTGTGTAATATGGAATTTCAGGTTGAGTTTTGAGTCTAGGTGTAGTCCTAGGTATTTGTGTCGAGAGCCAATAGGGATATTGCAACCGTTTAGTTGGATAGTGTTTGCTCTGTCGGAGCTACTTAGAATGCGTGTGCTGTAGATGACATGAGCAGTTTTGGAGCTGTTGATCTTGATGCACCAAGTAGCGGCCCATTTTTCAAGCTTTCTGATGTATATCTGATTTGCTCTGACGGCTTGTGCCAATGAGAGAGAGGATGCTAGAATGACCGTGTCATCTGCAAAAGTGGAGAGTAGATGTTCGTGCCCATATTGCTGTGTGGGAAGTGGCATATCTGAGGAGTATATGGTGTAGAGAATTGGCCCTAGGACGCTCCCCTGGGGGACGCCTGCTAGAATTTGGCATTCACGTGACATTGTCTCGTTAGGGCCTTTGACTTGGAAACTGCGGCCGATTAGATAGCTTTCTAGGATCTTGAACAGGTGGAGTGGAAGTAGTTTAGAAAGTTTTAGTAGGAGGCCAGTGTGCCACACACGGTCAAACGCTTCACTTATATCTATGTAGACGGCAGAGCAGAATTTTCGCGAATCAAAAGACTTTAAGATGTGCTGTACGACTCTAAATAGTTGCTGGTCTGTGCCGTGTTCTTTTCTGAACCCAAATTGGTGATTAGGTATTGCGAGCTCAAATTCATTAACTTCAAATAGCCTGTCCATTAGCAATCTCTCAAATAGTTTAGAGAAACTGCAGAGTAGGCTTATAGGGCGATATGATTCTACTGTATTGGCGCATTTCCCAGGTTTAAGGATCATGGATACTGTCGCGTGCTTCCAACGTTGAGGGAAGTAGCCTAATTTGAGAATGCTATTGAAAATGAGGGCTAGGAGATCTATTGCTTTTGCAGGGAGAGATTTAAGAACTTTGTTGCTGATACAATCCCATCCAGGTGATTTTTTGAGTGGAAGAGAATCAATTAGTTGTATGATTTCCCCAGGGGATATATTGCGAGGACTATCGTTGTTTGAGTAAAGTAGGAGTCGCTGTTTGTTCCGTTCGAGTTCTTCGTTTATTTCCCTACGGTCAGTTACTTGGTTTGTTAGGATAGGGCTAAATCGTTGTTCCAAGTGCTCAGCAAAAGTGTCTGCTTTTTCTTGGCAAGTCTTTGTCCAGCGTTGTGGCAGGTTGGCATTTGTTTGGATTTTGAGCGGCCAATTGGGTTCGGGTTGCCTTTTAATTTTGCTTGTGGTTTGCCACAGCTTTTGAAGACGATAGCGATCGGCTGTATCGATTTGCTCAAGAATTGTGTTTAACTGTTTCGCTTTGTCTTTGTTCAAAGATTTTTTTAGTTGGTTTTGAGTTCTTTTGTATAGTTGTCGGCTTGCTGGTGTGTGTTGAGAAAGGTTAATTTGTTTTTGTTGCCGTTTAAGGAGAAGTAACCTTCTCGATGTTTCACTCAGTTGAATTCTACTAGGGCCTCGGATTATTCTGTAAGCAGTCATTGGGGGAATGGATGCAGCTGCAGCTGATTGAATATTACCGTTAAGTAAGGTTATGGCGTCGTCTATGTCTGTAGGCGTGTTGATTTCTATGTCTGTGTTTATGCTGTCCTCGAGATGTCTTTGGAAGGTTAGTATATTGGAATTCCATGGGAGAAGCTGTGGTTTAGATCGATTGCGAGGGATTGGGCCTAGTTGGATATTGATATGTATTGGGAGATGGTCTGAGTCAAGGTCGACTGTTGAGTGCGTGCGTAGGGCTTCATTTGATATGCCTGCGTATACGGCGAAATCAATAGCCGACGGCCTATTTCTTCTTGTGTACGGATAGTGCGTTGCACCTCCTGTTGCTAGGATATTGAAGTTTTCTCTTAAGTGGATAGCGTTAAGGAGTGCTCTGCCGCGTATGCAAGACCTTACGTTTCCCCACCAGGAGTGCTTTGCATTCCAGTCTCCACAAATGAGAAGCTTGGATCCTTGCAACAGACTCTCTAATTTTGTGAAAAGCCTGTTGAAGTGACTTGTAGACCATTGGAAGATTGGGGGGCAGTAAACAGGAGTGATTGTGATTGGGTATGAGTTGCCATTGGAGGTAAAGATAGCTATAGGGGCACATTGGACCATGGGCATAGAGATAGGTTCTAGTGTCGTGTGTCGAATATTTTGTCTGACATAGGTAGCTACCCCTCCTTTTCTATTGCTGTCTGGATTAGGGACTAGATAGCATACGTAGCCATCTATGTTGATGCTGCTAACAGTGTCTGCCCTGGTTTCTATAACCATCATGATATCTATGGTTTGCTGGACCATAAAGTTTTCCAGCTCAATGAGCTTATTGGGAAGGCCCGCAGCGTTCCAGTAGGCTATGTTGAGGGCATTATTGTGGCTGTTGTTGTTGATTTGGCTATTGTTCGTCGTCATTTAGATGGTCATTGGCTGCATTTAGTTTATCGTTAGGGTTTGAGCGAAAGTGTTCGTTAAACTTCGTGAAGAGCATGTCTATTTTATCGCTGAGTAAGGTGATGCTTTGGGCGTTGCTTGCCACAGCTTTGTGCAATTGAAGAAGATCATGTTGGTGGGGTGGAATGGTGGTTTGCCTGTTTGTGAGTGTGTTGTTGACTGCGTAGGGGGCCGATTGTGTGAGTTTTGGTTGCCTTAGCTGTAGGTGTTGCTGTTGGGGTTTGAAAGGGAGTTTTTGGGGGAGTTGCAGTTGACGGGACAATGACTGCCTATTTTGTTTAGTTGGCATTGGAGTCTTTGGCCGTGCAATGGCCTCATGTGCCATTTGGCTATATGTTTTCTTGGCGAGGTTGCCATAAGCAGGGCTCAGTGTCTCCAATGGTGCAGGTATTGGCATGTTATGTGCTGGACGTGGACTGTTTATTTTAGAAGCTCGCGTTCGGACTCTTTGAGATTGCGGAGTGAGGACTTGTATGGGCGGTTTTGTAGTGGGAGTTTGGGGCTGAATTTGTGGGATTTCTTGGACTGATGGTAGTATGAGTGGCTGTTTTTGTTCTTGAGCATTGTTAGGGATGTTTTCATGAGTGGCTAGTGGTCTGGTGAGTCTGACAGCAAGGAGTTTTGCTCTTTCTGCTTTATAGGTTGGACAACCTTTGTATGAAGCAATGTGCTGGCTGCCGCAGTTGGCGCACAGCCCTGGAGAATTTTTATCCTTTTTGCATTCTACTGTTGGGTGGTGTCCTGCACATTTGAGACAGACGAAAGGTCTGCGGCAGTAGTTCTTACTGTGTCCAAATGCTTGGCAGCGGTGGCACTGCACTGGATCAGTGCGTGTGGCCTGCCGCTCGATGGACACTTCCTGATTGCCTATTTTTGTAATGCTTAGAACTTTTTCAACCTGAGGATGATTTTTTGCATCGATTTCGACTTCGAACATATTAAGTGGAATTCCTGTAAAACGGTTTTTTAAGACATTGGCATATTTAACCTGGAAGCCCTGGTCAGCAAGTACGGTACGAACTGTGCTTGTCGATGTGGATGCATGCAGATTGCGTATGACAATTCTAAATCCTTTGTCTTCAGGTTTCTGGTGTGTGTGCAGTTGAATATTTTGTTTTTCAAGGAGCTGGAGTAGATTGTTGTAGGAGTTGGCGTCGCTACATTTGATTCTTACTCCCCCTTCTTGGCTAGCAGTGGTCGTGTAAGTGATTGAATTCGGGTCTTCATCTATCATTCTTGTCAAACGGTCGATTGAGGCAATATGAGGTATGAATACAGGAGGTATTTTGCTGGAGGCTTTGTTTCGGTTTGATTCGGGAGAGGGAATATTGAGCTGTTTTTTGGGGGTTCTTTGTGGGGTAAATTGTTGGTTATTCGGCATATTAGCTGCCATGAATTTGCTTGATTGGTGTATGGGAGGTTTATTGATGGCAGGCTGCTGTGGAGTAGTATTTTGCACCTGATTTTGTAGCTGGTTTTCAGACTGGGTGACCCAGGGAATGTTTGCTTTAAGCGGGGGTTGTGGAGATTTGGCTATTGCGTGAAGTGTTTTATGATTGGCTATATGATTTTGTAGTTGCTGCATAAACTTTTCCTGTTTTTGCGCCATTGTAGGCGAGACGGTGGTGGTGATAGATTTGTTGATGATGTTTGAGGGGGAGGGGGTAGAGGGAGGTGTGTGATGGGAGTTGTTTTCATTTACTTTGGCTATGGATGAAGTTCTTTGAAGTTGTTGTGTTTGGGCAGGGGGCGGTGTAGGAGAGGTGGACTGATTATGTTGGATTTGTTGTTCAATTTGAACGAGTTGTTGTTGTAGAGATAGACGTTGTCCTTGTAGTGTATTGAGAATTTGCTGTTCAGCATGTCGTTGCGAGTCAGTATTTTTTATTGGCAGTTTTGGGGCCTTTTTAAGGACTATGTTTTCTAGAATTAGCACGTTAGAAGTAGAGTTGTTTTTTGACTTTGAATTGTTGGCTTGGCATGTCTTGCGGGGTGTAGAGGAACCGCATGCCATGAATTTTGTGTTGCTGGCGGAAAATTTGGTGTTTGGCGACTTGCCAGCAGGCTCGTCGAATTTATATTTGTTTATTGGGCGTAACTTTTCAATGGCAACAATGATTTCCCTGTTGGGTCGTTTTGGGCTATTTGGCTGAGTTGGAGCAAGTATTATTCGCTTGAGACGACTTATTGGTTTTTCGGGACTGGGGCTAGGAATCGGGGAGGGGGTTTCCATGAAGGCTGGCGAACATTTGCTTATGTTGGAGTTGGTCGAATGATTGATTGGGGGGCTACGCTTCCAGCCAATAGCCTCTGCCGATAGATTGACACTATCAGAGTCGACGACGCAGATGTCGCTACTGGCGCCATCTGACTTATGTCTGTCGCTGGTATTCTCCTTCAGACTCATCTTCAATTTGTTTATAAAATCTCTATCTTTAATTATAATATTCCCCAAAGGGTCAGGCCTTATTTATTGTTAAACATAAATAAGTGACATGGAACAGTTAAAAAAGACGAAGAGAAAAAACATACAGTTGGTTCACGTAAAAGTTTTAAACGAATAAAACAAATAGAACAAACATACGTACGTACAATGTAGCAGTAAAATAAACAGTTAAAATGACAAAAAGAGAAAAATAGACGACACTATAGACTTGATGGAAAGTAGGTAATAGAAACATGAATACACAGTTATACTAACTATACATATATTTCTTTATTTCTGTAAGATGTTTTATTTTGTTTATTTTTATTGGCTTTGGCACAGTGTGCAAAATTTATATTTTAAGATGGCGACTCACTCGATCTCCTCGGGGGGAGAGGGGGGCTTGGCAATAGAGTTCGTGCGGATGATTGTGGCTGTTTCTGTCTGTGTTGGCAATTCCCAAGAAATTTTACAGCAAGTGGCGGGCGAAGATTACGTTATTTAGCTGCGGTGGTGTAAGGGCAGCGGCTCCCTCGGCGGAATCGCTCAGGAACTGTACTTCAGTACTGTTAGTTGACACTGCAGTTATGCGGGACGGATCGAGGTACAGTTGCACCGATCACGGTCTCCCTGCACGCGCCAGTGCTTTAAATGTCACTATGGCAGGGGGCAGAGGGCGGGAAGGGTGTGTATCG
Organism: Zaprionus africanus; assembly: GCA_018151435.1. Classification (NCBI taxonomy): domain Eukaryota; kingdom Metazoa; phylum Arthropoda; class Insecta; order Diptera; family Drosophilidae; genus Zaprionus; species Zaprionus africanus. The sequence goes on from JAECXB010001886.1 coordinate 14,736, forward strand.
ATGTGTAAACACCAATGACAAGCCCTCCTCTGGGCCTCGTACCGACACTGCACTCACTATTGCACTGTTCTTTATTGCAGGACGGATCAAGGTACGAATGTACCGATCACGGACTCCGTGCACACTACACTGTCAGTAGGGCAGGGGGCAGAGTTGGGAAGGGTATGTATCGATGCAGAACACCAATAACACGCCCTACACCATTGCTCGCACCGACACTGCACGTACTTTAGCACTGTTTATTGCTGGACGGATCGAGGTACGAATGTACCGATCACGGACTCCGTGCACACTACACTGTCTCTAGGGCAGGGGGCAGAGTTGGGAAGGGTATGTATCGATGCAGAACACCAATAACACGCCCTACACCATTGCTCGCACCGACACTGCACGTACTTTAGCACTGTTTTTTTTTTTTTTCATGAATAGTTTTATATTTATTTATATTACCCATGCAGGCAACGTATAAATATTAATTACAATAATTTCCTTAAGTCTAAACTAAAATCTAATTGTATATAATTTGATTTGCAAACAAACTTGTATAATAAATGAAATTAATGGGTATTTAAATATGAATTGGCTTTTTTTGAAACTATTGAGAAATGGCTTAAATAAAAGTAAATCTAACTGAACATTTATATATGGCAAACATTTTAATTTAGGATGAAATAAGTGATGACTGATTTGCGAAGCTGCTGGCGGGGGTTCTGCTAGGTAGATGGCTGTGGCTGACAGTGAAGTGCTCCCTCTGCTGATCGCTGAAGCAAGATGTGCAGATTGGCCTGCCCAAAGGTCAATAGGTTAGGCAGATTCAACACGTCGCAGGCCCACCTAGCACCGCGACTGGCATCATTAGAGTGGCATGAGGGTGTGGCATTTGATGTCCGCTCTGAAGGCGCTGCGAACTTAAACTGATTGGGAATTTGTGGTCCAATTAGCGTTCCAATCAGTTTAAGGGTGTGTTGTCCAGTATAGGCATAGTTGCTGCTTCTTGCTGATTTGTTTGTCAACAAAAATCAGCTGCGAGATGCGTTGCCATAAAAGTGGAATTTGGGGGTGAATTTCCAGCCGGCCTGTTGTGTATATTGCCAGACTGCGGGTATGTGCTGTATAACAGTTTGATAGTGTTCTGACTGCAATTATATTGGATTAATGGGTTAATGTTATATATTTTATTTGTTACTGTATTAGATTATTAGGTTTTAATGTAATTTTATATTTTATATGATTTTATTAAATTAATTTAAGTGAATTTGATTTTATTTATTTATCGATTATTGGCTAGTGTTGGCAAACTATTTGAGTGTTGCCACCAATTATTATATTTAGTTTGCTGCACATATCGATGATTGCCGATGTATCACATTGACTCTGAGTTGCATCGGTTGATATCGGCAGCTGGTTTAAGTGCAGGTATTTATTGTTGGCAAAACTTTTAAAGTGTTTTATTATTTATGTTAGTTAAATTTTATTTTGTGTTTAATGTTTGTTTTGTTGTTATAAGTAGTTGATAATTAGCAATCGTGATGTAGTATGTTAGTTGTTGTTATTTTATTATATGGTGTTATGTGTGAGTTGACATGCGGAAGTAAATTTGTGTATGTATGTGTGATTGGCAAGATCAGTGCTTGAATTAAGTGTGTGTGTGTTGGTAGTTGCATGTGTATAAATGCTGATTGGGCCAATATTGTTGAAGCGTTTTTAGAAAAACGTATTGGCGAAGGTGGTTGCTTGCGTTTGTGTATGTGTGTGTGAGTGCGTTGACATTTCGTGTTGAGGTAGGTCGCGGCACGCACAGTGAGCAAAATGGAATGTATGTGGGTTAATTTATATGAAGTGCTTATTTAGTTAAAATGGAGTGTTTAGTGCTGGTGTTTTGTATGTTTTTTTGCTATTTACTTTTTTTTTATTGATTTATGTGGATTTATATTTCCATGTATTTTAATAATTACTTTTTTATTGTTTTATGTGATGATTTATATTTGCATATTGTTTTATTATTTATTTTTTTATTGTTTATATGAATTTAAGTGCTATTTTATCATTTACTTTTTTATTATTTAGAGTTACTTTATTAGCATCTTTGCAGAGTTAGTTATGTGTGTTTGTAGTTTGTGTGTGCAAGCTAGTTGGGCCAATATTATTGAGGCGTTTTTAGAAAAACGTATTGGGAGTAGTGGTTGCTTGTATTAGTGTGTGTGTGTGTGCGTGAGTTCATATTTTGTGTTGAGATAGGTCATGGCATGCGCATTGCGCAAGGTAGATTGTTTGTGAGTTGATCTATTGTATGTAAGTGCTGGCATAATAATATTATGTTTTTATTTCATATTATTGTTTTATTATTTACTTTTTTACTGTATTATATGATTATTTTGTTATTGCTTTAATATTGTTTTAAATGAATTTATATTTGAATGTTCTTTTATTATTTACTTTTATGTTGTTTTATATGAATTTATATTTTCGTATTGATTTATCATTTACTTTTTGTTTAATATTATTTTATTAGTATTTATGTTAAACTAGTTATGTGTTTTGAATTTATAATTATTTATTAATTGATTATTATTATTTTTTTTGTATTTCAGTTTGCAGTCAGATGAAGGCAGAAACACAAGGGCGACAGCAGTATGGCGGCAGGCAGCGACTGGGCAGGAGTGATGTTCCAAATGAAGGTTTGTTTATTATTTATTTATATGTTCGATTAGGTTTATACTATTTTTATTAATATTTATTATTGGTTTGATTGATTAAGGTGGCTAGTAGGCGGGCATATCCAGGTACTGGCGGCAGACTGATGAGGCATAGTTGAATATGGCTGCAGCGATATCCGTCGGCGTGATTTTTTTTTTTTTTGACGAGAGGCGTCACTGATGGATTTTAGACGAGGAGCAAGACTGTAGGTGCATGAAGGCGGGAACAGGCAAGACTGGCATGCGATGAGGCGAGTTTTAATTTGTATTTATTTATAACGTGTGTGTTTTATTAATTTAATCTTTGTTTATTTGCAGGTGGAATGGCAGCAGCAAGACGTGCTTATGGGAGACGTCGCTTATGCAGGAATGGCGGCAGTGAGGGTGAGCGTTTGTATTTGAAAATTGGTGAATTGTAATACAATTTATATTGATGGTTATTTTTGTATTTATATTCTTTTTCAGGTATTAATAATTGGCGGACGAGCAGCTCCTGGTGGTGAAGGGCACAGACAATCTCGTCTGGCAGTATTCCAAGGTAAGTTGCGGCATATATATGTATTTGTATATAGTTTTTAATTGTATATTGAGATAAAGTTATTTCCAGATGATGAGGAAGAGTGCAGGTGTATGAAAGCGGGAATCAGGCAGGACTGGCATGCGATGAGGAGAGTTTTAAATTATATATGTATCTGACAAATTGATTTTAATGATATTTATATTTATTTGCTTTCAGGTAACTGGCAGCAGCAGGACGTGCTTTTCACCGATACTATTTGTGAAGTGGCAGCAGAAAAGGTGAGTAATTGTATATTCGAGCTGGCGATGTGTGAATATAGTTTGTATTGATGTTTATGGTTGTACTCTTTTTCAGGTTGAAATAGTTGACGGACGAGCAGCTCCTGGTGGCGAATGGCGCGGGCAATCTAGTCCGGCAGCATCCATGAGGTAAGTTAGCGCATTTGTGTGTATTTGTGTGTTGTCCTCATTGAAGATTAAATTTGTCTATTTTCAGATGAAGAAGAAGTCTGCGGGTGTATGAAGGCGGAGATCAGACAGGACTGGCATGCGAGGAGGCAAGTTTTAAATTTGTAATGATATTTATAGGATGAATTTTATTAGTTTTTATATTTGTTTGTTTGCAGGTGAACTGGCAGCAGCAGAATGTATTTTGGAAGACGACGCTTTTGCAGTAGTGGCGACAGTAAAGGTGAGTATTTTTATTTGCAAACTATTGATTTGTTAAAATAGTTTATATTGATATTTATTTTTTGTACTCTTTATAGATTTTGATGAGTGGCACGCACAAAGTCATCCGGCAGTATCCCGAGGCAAGCTGACGCGTTTATATGTATTTGTATATTGTTTTTGATTGAATATTGAAAATGTTTATTTTCAGGTGATTTTATTAATTTTTATTATATTCTTTTTAATTTTTATTTGCAGGTAAGCTGGCAGCAGCAGGACGTGCTTATGGAAGACGACGTTTTTGCAAGAGTGGCAGCAGTAAAGGTGAGTGCTTTTATTTGTGGAATAGTGACTTGTTAAAATAGTTTATATTGTTGTTTTTTATTTTTTTATTAATCTTTTTCTGATTTAGATGATTGGCGGTCGAGCAGCTCCTGGTGGCGAGATGGCACGGGCAATCACACCTGGCAGTATTCCGAGGCAAGTTGGCGCGTTTGTATGTGTTTGTATGTTGCCTTAGATTGTGCATTGAAATTGTTTATTTAGAGGTGATGAGCAAGACTGCAGGTGCATGAAGGCGGGAAACAGACAGGAACTGGCATGCGATGAGGAGAGTTTTGGATTTGTATTTAAGTTTAACGAGTGAATTTTATTAATTTTTTATATTTGTTTGTTTGCAGGTGAACTGACAGCAGCAGGACGTACTTTGGACGACGACGCTTTTGCAGAAGTGACAGTAGTAAAGGTGAGTATTTGTATTTGAATATTATTGATTTGTGACTACAATTTATATTAATATTTATGTTTGTATTCTTTTTCAGGTATTGATGGCTGGCGGCAGAGCGGCACCTGGTGGCGAAAGGCACTGAAAAATTTCAAATTGGCAGTATCCAAGGTAGGTTTGCGCGTTTGTATGTATTTGTATATTGTTTTAATTGTATATTGGAATTGTTTGTTTTTAGATGACATGCATGAAGGCAGGAAACAGATAGGACTGGCATGCGGTGAGGAAAGTTTTAAATTTATGTTTGTATATACAGATTCATTTTTTTTAATTTTTTATATTTGTTTATTTGCAGGTGATCTGGCAGCAGCATAACGTGCTTGTGGAAGGCGACGCTTTTGCAGAAGTGGTAGCGGCAGGGGTGAGTATTTGTATTTGAATATTGTTGATTTGTGAATGCAATTAATAATAGTATTTCTGTTTGTATTCTTTTTCAGGTATTTGTGATTGGCGGTCGTGCAGCTTCTAGTGGCGAATGGCACGGTAAAGCCCATCTGGCAGTATCCAAAGGTAAGTTGGCGCGTTTATATGTATTTGTATATTGTTTTAATTGTATATTTAAATTGTTTATTTTTAGATGAAATGCATGAAGGCGGGGAACAGATAGGACTGGCATGCGATGAGGTAAGTTTTAAATTTATGTTTGTATTTAACGGATTTACTTTATTAATTTTTATATTTGTTTATTTGCAGGTGATCTGGCAGCAGCATGGCGTGCTTTGGACGACGACGCTTTTGCAGGAGTGGCAGCAGTAAAGGTGAGTATTTGTATTAAATATTGTTGATTTGTGATTAAAATTTATATTAATATTTCTGTTTGTATTCTTTTTCAGTTAATGATGGTTGGCGGACGAGCAGCTCCTGGTGGCGAATAGTACGGAAAAACTCATCTGGCAGGATCCAAAGGTAAGTTGGCGCGTTTATATGTATTTGTATATTGTTTATTAAAATTGTTTATTTTTAGACGACATGCATGAAGGCGGGGAACAGATAGGACTGGCATGCGATGAGGTAAGTTTTAAATTTATGTTTGTATTTAACGGATTTATTTTATTAATTTTTTTATATTTGTTTATTTGCAGGTAAACTGGCAGCAGCCTGATGTGCTTGTGGAAGGCGACGCTTTTGTAGGAGTGGCAGCAGTAAGGTGAATATTTTTATTTGAATATTATTGATTTGTGAATAAAATTTATATTAATATTTATGTTTGTATTCTTTTTCAGGTATTGATGATTGGCGGACGAGCAGCTCCTGGTGACGACAGGCACGGAAAGTCTCATCTGGCAGGATCCAGAGGTAAGTTGGCGCGTTTATATGTATTTGTATATTGTTTTGAATTCTATTGAAATTGTTTATTTTTAGATGACATGCATGAAGGCGGGAAACAGATAGGACTGACATGCGATGAGGTAAGTTTTAAATTTATGTTTGTATTTAACGGTTTTATTTTATTAATTTTTTATATTTGTTTATTTGCAGGTGATCTGGCAGCAGCATGACGTGCTTGTAGAAGGCGACGCTTTTGCAGGAGCAGTAGCAGTAAAGGTGAGTAATATTGTTGATTTAATGATTGAAATTTATATTAATATTTATGTTTGTATTCTTTTTCAGGTATTGTTGATTGGCGGACGAGCAGCTCCTGGTGGCGAATGGCTCGGGAAGTCTCATCTGGCAGGATCCAAAGGTGAGTTGGCGCGTTTATATGTATTTGAATATTGTTTTAATTGTGTATTGAAATTGTCTATTTTTTAGGCGGCGTGCATGAAGGCGGGAACAGATAGGTTTGGCATGCGATGAGGAATGTTTTAATTTTATATTTGTATTTAACGGATTTGTTTTATTAAATTTTTATATTTGTTTATTTGCAGGTAAACTGGCAGCAGCCTGATGTGCATGTGGAGAGCGACGCTTTTGCAGGAGGGGTTGCAGTAAAGGTGAGTATTTGTATTTAAATATTGTTGATTTGTGATTAAAATTTATATTAATATTTCTGTTTGTATTCTTTTTCAGTTAATGATGATTGGCGGACGAGCAGCTCCTGGTGGCGAATAGTACGGAAGAACTCATCTGGCAGGATCCAAAGGTAAGTTGGCGCGTTTAAATGTATTTGTATATTGTTTATTAAAATTGTTTATTTTTAGACGACATGCATGAAGGCGGGGAACAGATAGGACTGGCATGCGATGAGGTAAGTTTTAAATTTATGTTTGTATTTAACGGATTTATTTTATTAATTTTAATATTTGTTTATTTGCAGGTAAACTGGCAGCAGCCTGATGTGCTTGTGGAAGGCGACGCTTTTGTAGGAGTGGCAGCAGTAAGGTGAATATTTTTATTTGAATATTATTGATTTGTGAATAAAATTTATATTAATATTTATGTTTGTATTCTTTTTCAGGTATTGATGATTGGCGGACGAGCAGCTCCTGGTGACGATAGGCACGGAAAGTCTCATCTGGCAGGATCCAGAGGTAAGTTGGCGCGTTTATATGTATTTGTATATTGTTTTGAATTCTATTGAAATTGTTTATTTTTAGATGACATGCATGAAGGCGGGAAACAGATAGGACTGACATGCGATGAGGAAAGTTTAAAATTTATGTTTGTATTTAACGGTTTTATTTTATTAATTTTTATATTTGTTTATTTGCAGGTGATCTGGCAGCAGCATGACGTGCTTGTAGAAGGCGACGCTTTTGCAGGAGCAGTAGCAGTAAAGGTGAGTATTTGTATTTAAATATTGTTGATTTGTGATTAAAATTTATATTAATATTTATGTTTGTATTCTTTTTCAGGTATTGTTGATTGGCGGACGAGCAGCTCCTGGTGGCGAATGGCTCGGGAAGTCTCATCTGGCAGGATCCAAAGGTGAGTTGGCGCGTTTATATGTATTTGTATATTGTTTTAATTGTGTATTGAAATTGTTTATTTTTTTTAGGCGACGTGCATGAAGGCGGGAAACACACAGGACTGGCATGCGATGGGGCGAGTTTTAAAATTGTGTTGATATTTGGAGGATGTATTTTACTAATTTTTATATTTGTTTATTTGTAGGTGAACTGGCAGCAGCATGACGTGCTAATGGTATACGACGCTTTAGTAATAATGGCGGCAGTGGAGGTTGATATTTGTGATTGCAGATTGCAGATTGGTGGTTAGTAAATACAGTTTGTATTAATGTTTGTTTGTATTCTTTTTTAGAAAATGATAATTAGCAGACGAGCATCTCTTATGAGTTAGCGAGTTTGCTGTTTGTAAATTCTGTTATTATTGGTGTTAATATTTGTTTGATTTTTACAGGCTATGATGGTTGGCAGACTATCAGTTCCTGTCGGCGAGTGGTACGGACAGTGTCATATGGCGGAGGGCCACAGTAAGTAGTCCCATTTATGTGTGTTTGCATATTATTTTAGTGGAAACTTTATTTGTTTATTTTCAGGTGTCTGGCAGACTGCAAAAGCTGCAGGCGAGAACTAGGCGAGACTGGCTTGCAAAAGGATAGTATACTTTTGTGTTGAAATTTTGATAAATTGAATTAAATGTATTTATTTTTGTTTCTTTGCAGGTGCATGGCAGCTGGAGGATGATTTTATGGAGAAGACTTATTTTGTAGTATTGGCGGTGGAAGGGGTGAGTAAATTTTTGATGCAATTTGCCGTTTAAATGACAAGCTGATATTAAGGACTGTTTGCATTTTTATTTTGCAGGTTTGGCAGTAAACGGACAAGCATCTGAATTGCAGCGAGTAATTCAAGTAGCAGTGATTAGCGAGGTACTATTGTAAGTTAGTGCGTCTTTTAATTTATGTAGATTATATTTTAATGAATTTGCTTCATTTCAGATGACAAGTATGCAGGAAGATTTCTGAGGCAGTGACAAAGCAGTAATTGCCAGCAGCTGAGGATTATCTTGGAATAGGTTAGGTGTATTTTATAGTATAAATATAAGTAATTAAAAGTGTACTTTTACTTTTGTTGGTTTTTTTTTGTAAAATAAGCATGTTAATTAGGATATTGCCTATGTATTTAATGTAAATTTATTATCAACGATTATTGAATTTAAGTAAACTAGATTAAAATTAAATGTAAATTTGGCATGTTTTTTGTTCTGTTATTTGATAGTAGTAGTGAGTATTTAGCAGCTTATGATGTTCACAAGCTGCCATTATTATTATATTAAAATTGGAATTAGGGGAAGAGCTGTCGCAGCAGCTCCTGGACTAGCTCTTGCCGCCGTGATTGGCGTTGTTCATTTTGAGGTCTTTGCCTAGGAGTCGGTTGTTGTGCTTGTTGTTGTAATGGTAGGTTTTCATTGTTTGTCAATTCCGTTCGCAGTCTGCTAAGTGGCTGTTGATGTGTCGTGGATTGTACGACACGTTGGGGCGTTTGACTAGCTCTAGGAATTGATGGTACCGATTGATGGGGAGGAGGCTGGCTGCGTGCCGGCAGGGTATTGTTTGTTTGCAGACAAGTTTGTTGATGTGTTGTGGTTCTAAGCTCAGGGGGCCCTTGCTCTTCTAGCACTAAGAAATCTGGCAGAACAAGTCTTTGAATGTTAATGTGCTGTCCTTGTATTCTTTGCACAACCCATTCTCTTGTAACCCTTCCGTTTCTGAGGTCACGCCTATAGGTGTTTATGCAGCCCTCAGTCAGCCTTGAGGGAGGGTAGGGGCGTGGCACGGGTGTTCGTATTGGAGCTCTTCTAGCTATTTCTGCTTCTGCAAGTCTAATGAGGGTAGGGAGGTGTGGCTGGGGTTGGGGGTGGGGGATTTGTGCTTGAAGGGGTAGTATGCAAGTATCTAGTTGCATGGAGTATCTGTCTCGCTGTAGGCGTTGAGGGACATACGGGTTAATAATTAATTGCCTCGCTTCATAATTGGGGTGATTAGCAAGTGAATTGAAGAGCCTTGAGCTGCTTGATGTGAAGATTTCTTCCGCAGAGGCTATGTTATAGCACTCAAGCATAGTCTGATTCCTCGTATACCAGGGTGTGTTAGTAGCTCTGCGAAGTATCTTATTTTGAATAATATTAATTCGACGGACTTGGGAGGTGGATGCAAGCGCTCCCCAGATAGGGAAGGCATAGTGCCATACTGGCGCAATTAGCTGTTTATACACTAGAGCTTTGCATTTTCTAGTGAGTTTGCAGTGCCTGCTTAAAAGCCATTTTAGCTTTAATGAGAGCCCAGTGAGTCTGCTTCGCAGTTGAGTGATGTGGAATTTTAAGTTAAGTTTGCTGTCAAGATAAAGGCCAAGATATTTATGCCTGGTGTTGTTTGTTATATTGCTGCCATTTAGCTGCAGGACAATTGCTCTCTGGGCTGTGTCCAGCCTGCGAGTGCTATAAACAATATGTGCTGTCTTGCTAGTGTTGATTTTCGTACACCATAATTTGGCCCAGATTTGTAGCTGTCGCAGATAATATTGATTTGCACTGGTGGCCAATTGTAGGAATTCTGAGGCTGCCATGATGACGGTGTCATCGGCAAAAGTGGACAGAAGGAGAGAGCAGCTATCTCGGTTACCGGGAAGGGGCATATCGGAAGTGTAGATGGTGTAAAGCAGGGGCCCAAGTACACTGCCTTGTGGCACACCTGCTTTGATCTGACATTTGCGGGAAAAGACACTATTCGCTCCCTTAACTAGGAAAGTTCTTTCGTGTAGATAACTTTTCAGAACAAGATAGAGATTGACGGGCAATAATTTGGCAAGTTTGTTAAGGAGGCCATCATGCCAGACACGGTCAAAAGCCTCGCTGATGTCAATATAGACGGCAGAGCAGTATTTCTTTGAATCAAAGGCTTTTAAAATGAACTGAGTGACTCTGAAAAGTTGTTGGTCAGTTCCGTGCTCCTTTCGGAAGCCGAACTGGTGGTTTGGAATGGCAGTGCAGAAGTCATCTATATCAAAGAGTCTCTCCATTAGCACCTTCTCAAATATCTTTGAGAAGCTGCAGAGGAGGCTGATTGGCCTGTAGGAGGAGACCTCATTTGCGCATTTTGATGGTTTAAGGATCATTGTTATAGTGGCTAGTTTCCACTCTTGTGGGAAGTATCCTTGATGGAGAATGGCGTTGAAAATAAGGCAGAGATATTCTATTGCTATAGGAGGCAGGGATTTAAGGACCTTATTATTGATATTGTCCCACCCAGAAGATTTTTTTATAGGGAGGGATTCTATTATATGCAATATTTCCTGGACAGAAACTGGCCGAATGTTTGGCGCGCTGTTTGATTGTTGTAATTGCGTCTTGGCTCTAATCTCCTGTTCTAGTTCACTCAAGACTGTTGCTCTATTGGCGTCTGTGTTAGTAAGAATGGGGCTGAAACGCTGTTCTAAGTGAGCGGCAAAAGCTTCAGCCTTTTCCGTGCAGGATTTGGTCCAAGTTGGGGGGCTATTAGCATCTAGCTGAAGTTTGAGTGGCCAGTTAGGTTCTGGCTGTCTCTTTATTTTATTGGTGACTTGCCATAGTTTCTGTAACTTATATCGGTCTTGAGTGTCTACTTGTTCAAGAAGGCTATTGATCTGATTGGCTTTATCCTTTTTGATCGATTTTTTGAGTT
>JAECXB010001887.1:0-36863 GCA_018151435.1 Zaprionus africanus
ATTAAAATATGCAAAAAAAAAAAACATTCTTAATATAAGTAATACAAATTGCATTCAAAGGTTAGTATCAGTTATCTCAGTTCAACAACATTACCTACTTCTAGAGACCGCTTGAGGACAAGCACGAATTGGAGGGGGAAGAGTTCACAACAAAAATGTTACAATTTAGAATATTGAACTCCAGTACGCAAGTTCCAATCTGCACGCTCAGCGTCTATATAATTTCCTGCACGCGCCGAGCTACCAAGCATAATTCTAAGAATCTGTTTGGCAACCGTTTCCACTCCCACCAATGCATGTGATTCCAAGAAGACTCCAGCATTTCGACAAACATAACATCAGCCGATGTAGAGGCCTATTGAAAACAGCGAAGCCAACGTCGATCCTCTGCCACCAAAGGCAGCGCAGCTCACCGCCAAGACTCACAGCTTGTTAGGGACAGCTTAGGGTAATTTAGTTTTAAATTGGATTTAGACAAATAAAGTCGTTGTTCTTAATTGAACTAAAATATCTTTTTATTTTTTACTTTGCACCTTGCAAGTAATTAACTTATATTAAGATTGAGATTGATCGAATAAACTATTTTTGAGTATCTAAAGTTGTTGTGTATCTTAAGTTGCTTGTTGGTTTTCCAAAGATCTTTCTGTAGTTCGGACATCCTCGGTTACCTCGGTTGTTGTTTCTGTTCCTGTTGTAATTGTTATAATTTCCATTATTGTCTCTGCCTCTATTTGAGTTGCCATTACGTTTGCCTCTATTAAGACGACAGAACAATACTGCGTTGCTCTTCCCACTTGCGTCGGCACAACTTCCAACGAACTGTGAGATAGCGTCGTTCATAGGGTTGAAAGTACCAGCGTACATCATAAGCTTTTTTTTCTTTATGGAACAATTTATGGTCATAGCCTTGATAGCATGCTGTGTGCTATAATAATATATAATAATATGCACTTTCAAGAGCCTTAGCCATATGTTCAACCTCTTTTGTATATTGGTTGGCAGTTGGCAGTTGTAGTATGCACGTTGAAACATCTTTGACCGAGAATTTCTGGGTAATACCTTAGCTTTAAGTCTAAAGGAAATTCAACTTGTGTATGACTGTTTAGGCTTAGTGCACTTCTTGCTCCGAGCTTTCTGCTAGCCGGATGGGGCGGGGTTCTTTCCTAATCTCGTCTTACGGCGTCATAAAAACAAAATTTAAGTGCACTTCCGCTGCTCTTACTAAATTATATAAAAAGGTTTGTGTAAGTCGGTTGGATCAATGTACTGGGTTATGGACAACTAATTTCGGAGTAGGGTTATTGGGATGCACTAGATGTTGCATGTGCTCCCTTCCTTACCCGTTCCTTACCCGTTGACGCCGTTGTATAGCTTGGGTCACCCCTAGTATAACCTACATATTATATAATTATATTATATATTATATTGTTCCGGCGACGAACCCTAAGAGACGATTAGGCGTGAGTTGTGTGATTCATGATGTTTACAGAATTCATTTATTGTAAAGGTTAAATTCAATCTCAAAATTAAACATGTTGATAGGTTTCACTAAGTATTTCTAGGAGCTTTAAGATATAAAGAAGATTTTTATGCGCAAGGGGAACTGACTCAGATCATTCTATTAAAGACAATGTAGTGGTGAAAATCTACGCTCTCTTACGTAACGGCACGTGGACGTCACTGACCATCCGTAATAATTTTTACTTTATATATACATACTCAGAAAATCCGCTTCATGCTGTCGTAGGGCCCTTCTATGCAGGAGCTGTTGAGCTGTCGGTCCAAAAATATATAAATGGTTACGGTAGATTCATGCGTATTGTGTAAGAAAAATTAAAGATGACTGTAAAGATTCCTCATGCGGACATATTTACAATATTTAAGCTTTATATGGGAAATTCAAATTAATTAATACTATTGTTAAAGGGTAATTTTTAGAGAAGTTCCAAATAAACGAAAGATGCGGTATTTTATGGCAGTGCCATGTCACCTGGTCGTGCGTTGCACGTCGATCGAAGTCTTCGTTGAGCACTATAACGCTATACGCAAAAAGGTTAGGTGCAGTCTCAATATGCAAAGACTTGAGCGCAATCAAGATAGGGTAAACAAGAAGACGAAGCGGTACTCCGGATAACGTGCTTGCGACCGACAAGTTGCAGACCCACGCTTATTGGGCTCCAAGTAGACTAATGTCACGGGTATCTGACCACGAGTCGTGTCGAACGAACGAAATGGTTGTCACTGTAGAATTCGCAACAATTAGTGTAAACAAAAATTATATGTAAACAGACACAAGTATTACCGTTTTCCTTTTTCTTTCTTTTTGTACGGTATTTTGCACACTGGCTATTATATGGATATGATTCGAATTCCAGGGCGCCTTTGGCATATATTATTAATTAATTTTTATAACAAGAATTTGTGGGCTTACAATTTATTTTGCCACTTGTATTTCGTTTTTCGGTAATTTGAATTTATTTCGCTGTGTGAGCGTAACTTCGGAGCCAATTACTGTACAGAAATGCGCGTTCAGCGTCTATAGAAGAAAGCTGCATTAGCTAACTGTTGAATGGTGTGATATTTTTGATTCTCTTTTGGGACCATTCTTCCGCGATAGAAATTGAGAGCGCTGTTCCACCTAACAGCTGTTTTGAATTCGCTCTCTGTTAACTCTTAACAGAAAGTGTGCGAAAGAGTTCCAACGGCTGACAATCAACTTTGGCACACTACGCAGTTTTATTCTTTTGTTGAAGGTTCATCCGCTTTGCTGTTATCAATTCAACTGATTCACCCTTCATATTTATTCTATGACTTGAAATTACCTGTGCTATTGTAGTTTCATTGCTTATCAGATTTCTCGCTGTACCTTTTAATTTGGTTTTTATAACCGAAACAGCTAGAGATTCATTTTCTTCTTTGATTGAGTTTGTTATATTTAAAACATCTTTAAAACTTGTCATGTTTTCTTCACCATCAAAGTCGGGTATAAGCTTTGATGCTGTAATTAGAAAATCAATATTGGTTTGCGCCATTGTATTTTCTATTTTAAGGTTATCGGACAGTTCTTGATCTGATGGTTCAGCTAATGTTAATAAAGCTGGAATAGGTCAGTTTAACAGATCTTTTTCTTCGATATCGGTATATTTTTCTTCCTGCTCGGTGTCCTCGAAATCAATTTCTTCTGGTTCTAATGATTCAGATTGTTCGTCTGTATCAATCGTGAAAGGGGTATTTCGTATTGTTGGAATCGATATATTGTGATATGCACATACATACAATATATTCATACTTGGCACAGACATATATTCATACTTTGAATATACAATACATTCATACATTGTAACACTTTGTTGTAATGTTTACATAAACAGCCCGGCCCAAGTGCATGTGTAACATGAGCATCCACTTGGAGCCTAACAGGCATAATTGCATGGTCAGCATTTTCACGCTGGCTATGCGCTGATCGCGCACTATGTGTGCGTATAACACTCTGCCTCCTCCAACGTCGTCTCTTGGCGACAATTCATATACATAAGGTATACATAAGATATACATATAAGCGTCAAAGCGCTGCCGGCTATGCGGGCAGCGCTGCTCCAAGAACTTAGCCTAAGAAAAGCTTTTGTATGTAGTCTTAAGACACTTTTCAATTTGATTTCGAATAGAGCGGGACCTTCCCTGCCCTATTCTGTTTTATTAATAAAAGGGGACAATTACCCCGAGTGAAACTAAAACCCTATCGAGTTGTTACTCGCCGATATATCGTACTACAACACCTTTCTGGAAACATTACATGGCGACCGAGTGAAACTAAAACCCTATTGACTTGCTACTCGCCGATATACTACAACACCTTTCTGGAAACATTACAATATCCAAACCAAATTTCTTTTTAACTGTTATCAATTTTAATCGACTTAAAGTCTACTATTGTCATTTTGGGCATATATATTATTTTGTATTAATAGCTTTGTGTTATATTTTCGGTAAATTTTCCTATTGCATTATTTTGCACTTACCTTAAAAATTTTTCCTGCGTATTTATTTGTATAACTTCACGAGCTTCTAATCGAGCGGAGATGGTTCCGCACAATTTTACAAATTTTTCTTATAATATTGCATTATTGTTTACAAGTTTTCCTGCCTATTGTTTCATATAGCTTTATATGATATACTTTTAATCGAGCGGAGATGGTTCCGCACAATTTTACAATTTTTTCTTATAATTATAATAATAATAAAGATGTTGTTGTTGTTGCCATCTTATGTTGAAGTTAAAGATGTTATCCGTGTCAGCTGGTCGTCGCCGGCTTGGCTATGCCGTGCTCCTTCTGCTGCTGATGTCCGGGGCCTATGAACTCAGGTGGGGCCAGAGTTGGTCTTCGCACTGGTCTTTGCTTTCTTCGTACTGATATAGTGTTTCCTCAAGCATATGGATTTGCAAAATGGTGAGTATAATGGTCAAGGGCAGTCGTTCGTAAGCCGGGGACCAGCGGGAATCCAGCAGAGTTCCACACAATCACAGATAAATAGCTATGATGTAGTAGTTATTGGTATCGGGCATGCTGAAACAAAGGTCTGTGCAGCTGCTGGGTGCCCCCACTCTCCTAATAACCCACAAGCTGGAAACCATTGGCGCGATGTCCTGCAATCCATCATTCGGTGGCATAGCTAAGGCACATTTGATGCGTGAAGTAGATACATAAGATGGCGGTTGTGCTCGTTGCTGCGACAAAGGGGACCATGGGGACCAAGAGCCGAGATTGATCGTCAGTTATATAAGCAGGCCGTGCAAATGGAGTTATTCAATACTCCAAATCTAGAGGTACTAGCGATGGCAGTGGACAACCTGTTGATAAAGACCTTCGAGACAACGCAGAGTGAGACGCACTGTTCTCCTTTCCAATGGACAGCTGGTTCACAGTCGCTCTGTTGTATTGACTACGGGAAATTTTTTGCGAGGACACATTAACATTGTCTTGGAAGTCCGGGCAGCCGGTCGAATTGGTAACGCGCCTGTGATAATTGTGATAATTTTTTTTTCATTCTAGGTTTTATTCGGTTTCAATTGTCACGGCCATGTAAAGTTAAAATAAAAATTGTTGATATTTAAGGTTTAATATTTTTGATTTGATTCAGGAAGCAGCGAAGGTGCCGCTTCCAACGTTCAATTGAATCTGATTTTTACATTCTTCCTTAGGTACTAAGTAAGCCTAAGTCTTATTGCTGCGCTGCCAAAAGTTAGACAGCGGAGAGAGATGGTTATGTATATAAATGTATTTATGCTCTCTTAAGTTGGAGCGCTAGTTTATATGCATATGTAAATCTGTTCGATCAAACGGTCAGTGAGTGTAACAGAATGGTGACAGTTGCACTTTCTGTGAGCGCGCCGATCGACTCATATTTCGGTCACTTGGGATTATGACCGGGGCTCTGTTTATGTAAACACTGCAACAAAGTATTACAGTGTGTTCACTTTAAGTACTTACTCTAGGTACAGTAGATATTGTATATATATGCATACTACAAATTATCAAAAAATTGTACGCAAAATCACCGGTCGAATGGCTTGTTTCCGATTTGTTGCATAAGTAAGGGCTCACTTTGCATTTACAAGTCGTCATTGTTGCATTGAAAACATTGCATATCATTTTCATGACAGAGCGTCTTGTCCCATTGCAGAGTCGGCATATTTTTAGATCAAAGAAAATTGTGGGTACACCAACTCTTAATGTAGAAATATGCTATAGAATGCCAAGTGCAAAGTGTGTTCAAAAAGTATCGCATAATTTTGTGGGTTACGTATAAAAACATCTTAACGTATAGAGCGTATAGGCATGCCGGTAGTAACTCTCGTTTTCGTTTTACATTAAGAAACCAAAATGCTTGTTAACTTAACCAACCTTTTCTAATACCAATTAAAATGTATTGTCTTTTTTTCAGCTTATCTTCACTAACAAATTATTTTATACCTGATGATGGGGATGTTCAATCATATCTGGACCAAATACAAATGTGGCCAAATTTTGACAAACCGGAAGCGTTTGGTCAGCATTCGAATGCTGACATTGCATCACTTATTGGAGAAACAAGAATGCTTTTTGCAACACTTATTTCCATGCAAGTTCAAACAACAGGTGCAGATGGTGTAGATAATGCCGAAAATAAAGTTTCAGAACAAGCTAAAGAATTATTATCAAATACTCCTGCTGAAATAAATTATGAGCAGACGGCGAAATTAATAGGAATTTCACGTACTCCTTTAGAGGTCGTTTTATTGCAAGAAATCGAACGGTATAATGCGCTTTTAGATGATATGCGAACTCAACTAAGAAATTTGCGTCGTGGAATTGAGGGATTGGTAGTCATGAGTTCAGATTTAGAGGACATATATTCAGCTATTTCTGAAGGTCGCGTTCCGCATCAATGGCTTAAAGGTAAAACTAAAACAAGTTGATAAAATAATGAAATCTTCATTATCTTTTCATATGTACCATATTCTTTTATAACACACCTTCCACATTGACTTTTTGCGGTTAGGAAAAACACATGAAAAATACGTTTATTCAATAATTTGGTGCAAGTTCGATCGGAGATTAATAATGGAAAATATAACAATTTCAACACTGAATACGGTTTATTCAGAAGAATGTTTGCCATTCTTATTTCTGATTTTGTACGGTTCATACAATTTAAAAATTAAATATATTTATAATTAAAATCAACATTCGAGATGAATTTTGGGATGCTGAGTCTAAGAACGAGTATCATAAATAAGTATATTTTTTTTAGAAATTAAAAACTTTTTGAAGTGCAGGTAGCTTAGTAAGTGCTTAATTTGATTTCATGGTATGTTTTACATTATGCTCTTGCTTTCTCATTCTCTCTGGCTCCACTCAGTTCTCGGAGAGTGTAATGTTGTATAAAAATTAACAATAGTGTTGTTTTTAATTTCTGCCATTGTACTTGCAAAGCAAATATTCATAGTATCTCTCGCTCTCATGCTTTAAAAAGTTTTTGACAAAAATACCGTATACCATATTATATCCAGAATTAACCCCTGTTTAAGACGGTGGCAAAAGCTTCTCCCAGGTGTTTGTGTCTGTAAGGATCAAAGGGAGGTGAAGACCTGTTGGGATTGAAACGACGCGAAACAACCAATTTGGGTTAAAAGGAAACTCGGGGCACTTAACATCACTGTATATTTTTTGACTAGTCTTACTCATACATGTAAAGCCCTTGTTGACTGTTAACGCCGAAAATCGCCGCCAAAAAGTAGGCAGCATATCGGCGTATACAGTGCGAGAGTCCTCAAGGGCTCTCGCGCTCTTTTATCCATTAGTATGTTAAGTTAGGTTTAAGTAAATGAAATAATGTACAAGAAATCAGTTTTGAAATATACAGTGAAGTGAACGCCACGCGCCCCGCATTGTTGTTATTTATATACGAATTGTTTTCGCGTCGGTTTCTCATCCAACAGCAGGACTTCACCACCACGTCACGATCCCCCCAAGAAGGAAGACTTTCTACAGAGCCGCCCCACAAACATTGGTCCTTCGAGCCGGATCATATCTACAATTTTGGACTTACGTCGCTGGATTATCATCCCCCCACTCCGCTCGAACCAAAGGAAAACGGCATCTCGTCAGGATCCCCAACAGATAAGTACTACATTTTTAACTTATCTAACATAAGCAGAGGGCTGTGTGTAATTTTTCCTATGTGAAAAGAGAGATCTCTTCTTCTTTCTAACCTCGTAATTTGCGACCGGCATCTCTGTATGTACATATGTGCTGCATTTGTATGCACATACCTACTTACAGACGACTGCCATCTTCATATATATGTATGAAGAGACAAATTACACACAGTTTTATCCATTGTATTTTTATTTTCAAACCTCTGCCACATATATGTATGTACCTTCTCCTACCCCCTTTTTTGAACAAAGGAAAATACAATCTCCGTTAATCAATTAAAAGTCTCATGTTAATATATATGTGCAATATACCTACATATGCACATATATATATATATATATACTTACGTTGCCCATTAAAATACATTGCCAAGGTCCCAACCTCAAGCGGCAATTGTACGTCCCAATTTAATAAAAAAAAGATAACACTCGTTTTCCACTTTTTTCCATTACATTTATTAAATATCAATAAATTTTGACCGGCAGCAATATTTTTGCTGCACCGGCACAACAAACACACATAGTCTTATTATCTCTCTTCACATATTTAGTTCCCGTTTTTTAAAAAAGAGATATAACTCAACATTGAAATTAAAAATAATTTAATTATATTTAGGTACGCTTTTTATTCTTTGTTTAAATTTTTTTGCCTTAGTGGTCGCAGTTCGATCACAATCGACCGACCACCACTTTTTTCATTCACTCAGTGTTATCGTTCCAGGGCTGCACTAGCTCAAATATTAAATATCACTTAGTGGGCAACCGTGACTTTTAAAATCACTTATTTTTTATTTATCGTCTCATTGTGCACTGTGTTGTGGTATTACAAAGCTCTGCAACGTTGCAAAAAATTATCGAATATATTTTCCTCCGTCTGAGAAAATATATCCTAATAATAAATGCTGAGGACAAGATCGCCATGCAGGCAAGTTATAACCACTGTTATCCATTCTACATTTCCGAACCCGGCCTAAGTCAGATCGAGAAACTGCTTCATCTAAATGCAAAGACCAGTGGCGAAGCAAAGGCAATCGTGTCCAAATCTCCTCTCACAAATTAGGGTTTCTCTTCTGCTTGGAAGAACTTGACGGATAGGTTTGAAAATAAGAGGCTGTTAGTCAACAGCCAACTTAAAATCCTCTTCAACCTTCAGTCAGTCTCTCAGGAGTCTGAAGCCGCCATCCGAATACTTCAAAGCACAATACAAAGTTGCTTAACGGCTCTAGACCACTCCCAAATCAGCACTGAGAATTGGGATTGCCTTTTAATTTTTCTATGCTCGTCTAAACTCCCAAGGCTGACGTTATCACTTTGGGAGCAGTCCGTACAGAATAAGGCTGAAATTCCGTCGTGGAAGGAAATGTCAAATTTCCTTTCAGAGCGCTGTTGCACATTAGAAGCGATAGAGGACGTACAACCTAGTACAAGCCCACAGACTAGTCCCAAACCTGCTCGAAAAGAGCCTCCTACGAGGAAGGTCAACTCTTTTGAGACAAAGATTGTAGCCAAACCGCAAACCTGCAAACTTTGCTCAAAGGAGAACCATATTATACGTCTGTGTCCGCTCTTTCTCCAAATGGCTGTTGATGAAAGGTCCAATTTCATCAAACAGCAGAAGTTGTGTCTAAACTGCTTCGCAAGAGGACACATCCTTAAAGATTGCACGAGTCAACATAATTGTTTTACGTGCAAGGGTCGCCACAATACACTCCTGCATCGTGGCACCCCTCCTACTGTGCCCTCTTCAGCAGATTCTGCACCAACTCCCCAAAATTCGAATATACAGTCCACTCCTTCAACGACTAATATTCAGAATTACTTCACGGCGAACACGCAAGGTGTTTTTCTCGGCACTGCTATTATAAATGTTTGCCATGCGGGCATGACTCATAAGGCACGTGCACTAATCGATCCAGGATCAGAGGCTACGTTCATTTCCGAACGGATGTTTAACATCATACAGCCCTCCTACGAAGTTCAAGTAGCTGGCTTAAATCAAGCCATCTCAGCCAATCCGCAAAAGTTGTGTCACTTTTATATTGGCTCCCCGATCATTCCCAGGTTACAGCTTGAAACTGCAGCCTTTGTTCTCCCTCAATTGGCAGGCAACCTTCCATCCTACTCAATTTCCGAGGATCTTCTGAAGGACCTGCCAAACCTCCAAAACGCAGATCCGCATTTTCACCAGAGCTCTCAAATAGACGTGCTCTTAGGAGCCGACATTCTTCCATCTATTATAAAGAGTGGCTCTGTATCCAAAGTATGTGGAACTCTGCTCGGTCAAGAAACCATATTCGGCTGGATCCTCACTGGGCCAGTAGCTAAGTCGAATCCTTCGAGCGTCTCGTCCTTTACGACGAGGATCAAAATCAGCACTGAACAAAGGCTTGATGATCTTCTCACCAAGTTTCCGGTTGTGGAAGATCTACCAGCTAAGCTGGTAAAAGTTTCTGATTCAGCGTGTGAAAACAACTTTCTTCACACCACTTCCAGAACCGAAGAGGGCAGATATGTCGTTACACTCCTTTATAAATCCTGAAATTTTCAAACTAGGACATTCAAAGTCCATCGCACTCGCTCAGTTTCTCAGAAACGAATGTCGTTTGAAGAGAAACTTTCCTTTAAAAGAACAGTACGACTCCATTGTTCAGGAGTATTTAGATTTGGGCCACATGAGGCCAGTCTCCCCAAGTAACGACTGCAACAATTTTTATCTCCCTCGTCATGCTGTTTTCAAACCTGAGAGCACCACTACGAAAGTTCGCGTTGTTTTCAACGCCTCCAGTCCGTCCTCCAATGTTATAAGTTTTATATATACCTCCAATTTATATATATATTATATACATTTATACATACACTTATAATATATATATCTTGTATCCACCTTCTCCTTTCAAGATAAGTGAGATGGCACCACGCAAGGCACACACACCAGCCAAGTCCAAGGGAGTAAACTCCTTCCGATGCCGCGTCTGCAGAGGGATCCATGCACTTAAGAAGTGCCAATGTTTCCTGCGTCTGGCTGCGGAGAAGCGTCTTCGGGCAGTTTTGATCAACAAATACTGCCCGAAATGCCTTGCTCATGAACATTCCAAGGGTTCATGTCGCAGTGGTGGCACCTGTCGCACATGCGGGGAGAGCCACCATACGCTTCTCCACCGCCCTATCACCACCCAGCCCGAGAAGCAGACGACAACCACACCAGCGCCGCCTCTTCCACCTCCGGAGTCCCTGGCGAAATCCCGGCCATAGTCACCCTGGACGTGGCCGGCAAGACTTTCGAGGTGCGCGTGCTGCTGGACGCTTGCAGTCCATATAGCCGCATGTCCACCTCATTGGCAAAGACCTTTGGCCATTCCGCCGAAGACGGGTTATGCCGTGCCTAGTTCAGGTCAAGGGCATCGCCAGAGTGCCACAGAGAGCCACAGTGATTCTGAAGTTGGAAGAGGTCCAGATCAGAATGCCGGCGCAGAATGTCGGAAAGGAGCTCCAGAATGCCTATCCAGGCATTATGCTGGCGGATAATCGGTGCCATGTGCCAAGCAGAGTCTCCATTGTTCTGGGGGCCGACGTCTATGGAGACGTACTTCTCCCAGGGCTTGTTCCTTCCCACGGTGGACTGCCGTTGGCCCAGAACACTCTGTTTGGCTGGGTACTATCCGGTGTCTTCAAGACATAGTACGCTAGCATCTCTAAAGCCCATCCAGTGGCACCCGAAAGATCCCGTCTCTACCACTCACATTTGCACTAGTATTGCAAGGGGGGAGGATGTTTACGCCGAAACTCGCCGCCAAAAAGTAGGCAGCATATCGGTGTAAACAGTGCGAGAGTCACCAAGGGCTCTCGCGCTTTTTTATCCATTAGTATGTTAAGTTAGGCTTAAGTAAATGAAATACTGTACAAGAAATCAGTTTTGAAATATACAGTGAAGTGAACGCCACGCGCCACGCATTGTTTTTTTTTATATACGAATTGTTTTCGCGTCGGTTTCTCATCCAACAGCAGGAGCTCACCACCACGTCACGATCCCCCCAAGAAGGAAGACTTTCTACAGAGCCGCCACCACAAACAGTGACTCTC
The DNA here is from genome assembly GCA_018151435.1 of Zaprionus africanus. NCBI lineage: Eukaryota > Metazoa > Arthropoda > Insecta > Diptera > Drosophilidae > Zaprionus > Zaprionus africanus. The sequence goes on from JAECXB010001887.1 coordinate 11,780, forward strand.
TCACTGTTTACGCCGAAATGTTGCCTACTTTTTAAGCGACGATGCAGAGGCTTTATGAACGCTGGACGACTACGACTTCTCTGCAACCAGACGCGGCATTGTACGGAGCTCACTCCACTTGGTTGTGTTCTGGATCGGCCTGAAGGCGAGAATGGTGGCATTTTTTTTCTTGGACAACTGTCTTCTATGGGAAGAAGAACTTACTTTATGGTTGGACTTTTGATGACGCCACGGATGGTGAGAATATTAACCACGCGGATAGTGTCACTTTGAGGTTTCTCGTCTGTAGTTGCTATTTTAGGTATTCATCTTCTTAACGGATGCAAAACTGTTGATGCATAGCCTTAAGACGCTGCCATGGAGACGCTCCAAGGTAGCTTCTACAAGTATGGCCATTGTGCTGAAAAACACAAAGATACTTACACTTGCCCTTGGTTATAAGGCAGGCTCGACCAGTAAAAGTTACAATTTCGAAGGGACCAGCGTAATCGAGACCCGTGTGGGTGAAAGCTCGAGAGAGGGAAAATTCCGCAAACAGCAAAGTAGCCATGAGTTGAATATGCAACTTTTTTTGTTTGAGAAGGATTGCTAGTGGTTTTCACTAAGATTCGGAACCTTTGGACTCCACTAGCATAATCTAATACGATGGATCATTAATTGACTTCTACCGTTGAGAGAGGCATGATGCGTAAAACGGACGATGAGGTGTGAGAATGTACATGAGTATGGAAGCTTGGCCGCGTGCCGCTTATCTTAGCTAAATGAAGCTTATGTTTACTCACAACCGCAGGATCTCATGACTCCGCTGGCATCAATAATGGATGAAATTAACGATGTCGCTACTCCTTGCAATCTGTCCCTTGTTCGACATACATTTGTACTCTTAAAAGAATTGAGTAAGTAAGGTATTCCGGGTTCAGTGGATGGGTCTTGGGGATATTAACCAGCTCATCTTTTTGGTTGGAGGTCCATTTTCTAAAGGAAAAGCCAGCTATCCCAAGAGCTTTGCGTTACTCTTCAATTGATACAATGCATTGTATTGCCATTTCAATGGCGCGCTTTAAGGAGGGCGCGACAGCAAGGACATTATCTACGTTCATGTAGTTGGATATGATATCGTTGGCGTTTGGGAAACGTTTGCTAACATCCTGAAAAAGCTAAAGAAGAACCTGAATGACGACGAATGCAGCACAGTTTACTCAGTTTACTAAGTTATTGTGTTGGGTTCCTGAAGAGAGTTCGTTGAAATGGCGTGCGAATCGTTTAGACGAGTATATGTCGGTACATCATTGTGATGTCGGCATTAAAAACAAAAAAACGCCATATCAAGGTTTGGATGCGTTGAAAACAACGCGAACTTTAAACAAGAGCAACAGTCGAGCGGCACGCGACAGTGGGATACCCTTCGACATTTTTGAATCGTAAAGAGTCAATAATTGTACAATACTTCTACTTAATAGAAATATCGTAACGTAAGCCTCTATATGCGTCTGTGTATGAATACGTGTATATGCGTGTATCATTTCATTGGTCAAGCACAAATTTATTTATGTGTGTGTGTGCGTTTGAATGCAAAAAATGCGTGTGCATAGAAAAGAATAGAAGAACTAAAGATGGCGCTACGCACTCGCATTCTCTTTCCTTTTCTTTCCTACATGAGCATTGCAATGACGTCACAGCATGCTGGTCTGTATACAAAATCAAAGCGAACAAGGTTTTTGTTTAATAACTTCTGTGTTTGTTGTCCGATCGGATTAGAATTTTAACGGTTTATTGGTATTATAATTAGCTAAATATAGTCTTACTCAGAATGTTGTATCTTTTATATGTCGTTCGCAAATCAGCTTAAAAGATGAAATTATTGATTTGCGTGGGCGGGGAGCGTGGCACCCAACATTTGAAATAAACTTCACCTGTCCCGGATCAACAGTAACCTTCATGCCATTTTGTGTCTCCAGCTTTTATAATAGCTGAGATCTGTGTGTGTGCAGACATCTGGACATCCAGACATCCGGACAAACAGACAGACAGACATGGCTTATCGACTTGGCTAGTGATCCTGAGCTAGAATATATATACTTTGTGGGGTCTCCCACGCCTCCTTCTGCCTGTTACATACATTTGCACAAGGTTAGTATACCCTTTTTTGACCATTTTCAATGATCGAAGGGTATAAAAAGGTGGTTTCTGTTTTGAAAACAGCATGGTGTGGGAGACAGAAGTTGTTGCAGGCGTGACTTGAGAAGACTGGCCTCTTATTACCCAAATCTAAAAAAGCCTAAATAATGCAGTCGTAGTGCCCTTTTAAAGAATATTTACAGTTAGTATCACCCGAAGGCTCAAGACCGAGGTCTTATGTCACAAAAGAAACGAGAGCAACAGTCGGGTGGCACGTGACGGTGGGATACGCTTTAATCTAGGTTCTAAAGTGTTATGCTTGACATGTGTTCTAAATTATGCTTGACAGATGAAGATCGCACTTGCCTGCCGCTCTTTATATATTGTCCGATTAAAATAATAGTAAATTAAAACATAGGAAGATGTGTTTTTTTATCAGCTTTGTGTATTCCACAGTAAGAAATTTTTTATTTTATATGTTGTTTTCAAATTGCTTTTAAAAATTTTCGGGAGTGATGGATGAACACACAGATATCAGGGATTATAAATCCTAGAGAAACCAAATTGGGAATGAAGGTTTCTATTTACCAGGTTTAGATCAAGTTATTTTCAAAAGGTGAGTGCCACGCCTACCGTCCCCACAATTAATGCACGTATACTATTCATATGCAGCCGTTTGTTAATGAATGCTTACATTACGATATTTCTGCTAAGGAGTGTTATCTTACATTTACTCAACATTAAAAAAAAAGGTCGAAGGGTATCCCACATCACGTGCCGATGCTACAAATTAGACTAGGGGTCCAAACGCTCACTAGGCTGATCCAACCCATCTCTCATTGGCGTATATCTTTTGCGTGGTACGTGCCCAATGATCGACTCTGCAAATCTTCCAGTTCATAACACAAGTTTCCAACCTTTTTAAGCAGTCGTGCTTTTTCAAATGATAAGCCTAACTAAGCATTGTAGCCCGTCTGGAAACAACTCCGCTTAAAGTTACGGCGAAAGACTTCTTCTCCCGGTAAATAATTTACTTCTCGGGATCTTAAATTATATGCTCGTTCATTTTGCTCAAAGGCGTTTTTGGAAAATTTTTCTGACACCGACGCGTATTCCATTGGGGGTCATATCACCTGATTCGGGGCTTTTGTTTGCTTACAAACATCACAGGCATTTAAATAAGCTTTGACATCTAGGACTAACTCTGGCCAAAATTAAACTGTCGTATTCTTTGTATAGTTTTATGTATCCTACCATGAGAAGAAAGAGGATCGTCATGTGCTTAATATAAAACATCTTTTACTTATTCTTTTGATACCCATAACTTCCAGGCATGACAAAACGTCTGGTACACATTCTTTGAACCTTTTCTATGTTCGATTTTGTACCGGAATTTTGGTTATGATAAGGCCCATCTTGCTAACTGCGAACTTAAGTCGTTATTCGACATTAACCACTTTAGAGAAGCATGGTCCGTCACGATTGTAAATTCGTGACTTTCTACAGAGGATCGGAAAATTTTTAGACATACTATTGCCGCCCAACATTCTTGCTCTGCAAATTTGTAGTTTTGTTGTGCTTTGTTCAGTTTTATTAAACAATGGCAATCGTACATTCATCTCCTTCTGCAGACAGCTGAACTAGAACTCCCCCTACTCTTGTTTTGCTGGCATCACAGTGTACATAACATGGCTTGGTAAAATCTGGACTGTGTAAGAAGGGTGATTCCTAAAGTTGAAGTTTTAAAATTTCAAAAGCCTGCAATGCTTCTTCTCTTAAATGGAACAACGCCGAAGAAAAGAATGCATAATTTGGAACAAATTTCCAGTACCATCCACAAAGTCCCAAAAAACTTCTTAAACTTTTAAGATTCTTTGGAACGGGAAACTGCTTTATAGCCGCTATTTTCTCTGGATTAGTTCTTATACCACCATCGCCTATAATGTGGCCTAAGTAGCGCACAAGTTGCATACAGAAGTGACTTTTGGTTACGTTAATTGTCAAACCAGCACGCTTAATTTGTAAAGCTATCTCTCGAAGCACTTCTAAATGTGACTCAGAACAGGGTGAGATAATTAGAAGATCATCTAAGTATGCAAATACCTCGATTCGCAGATGTGGAGGCACCACCTTGTCCAATAATTGAGACATGGTACTGCCCGCATTGCACAAACCAAACGGCATGACCTTAAATTGATAAAGTGGCCTACCAGGTACTGTAAAAGCTGTTTTTGCTCTAGAATTTTCTTCCAATGGTACCTGCCAATATGCATCTTATAGATCTAAGCTAGTTATAAAATTTGCTTTGGGAAGTCTCCTTAGAATTTCACTTTTCCGTAAAGCTGTTGATTTTCCTGCAACATATTCTTTTTTTTTCCTGGATGACTATAACAACCGGAGAAGACCAACCACTGTTTCATTCTTCTATCACTCCGAACCATTTACATACATTTCTCTTTCAGCGGCTGGTGAAACTGGAAAATGTCGTTGTTTTACTGGTTTTGCATCTCTTATAAGGTGCCAAATTGAATTTTTGCGCAGCTGATAGTTAGTAGCACCGTTATCACTAGATGGTAGCACTAATTCACCGACTTGCAAATTGGACGGTAATAGGTTATATAACTTCCAAAAAGCAATTACAAGATACAAATCTTGTTGCAGTGATGGAACAAAAAAATTTTCGATGGGTTTTTTCTCACCTCCGTATTCTACTTCTACCATCATAGAGCCAACGATTGTTTGTGTGGCTCTATCTGCAGTACTGACCTGACACTTTAATTGATTGAAATTTATGCCTTCCTCTAATATTTGGATTGTTTGCTTGCCACCTAGACAGACGCATATAAAGAAGTATTGTAAAATTATTGAGTCTATACGTTTCAAAAAGTTCGAAGGGTATCCCACTGTCGCGTGCCGCTCGACTGTTGCTATACTAAATACCCTTTTTGACCATTTTCAATGATCGAAGGGTATAAAAAGGTGGTTTCTGTTTTGAAAACAGCATTGTGTGGGAGACAGAAGTTGTTGCAGTCGTGACTTGAGAAGACTGGCCTCTTATTACCCAAATCTAAAAAAGCCTAAATAATGCAGTCGAAGTGCCCTTTTAAAGAATATTTACAGTCAGTATCACCCGAAGGCTCAAGACCGAGGTCTTATGTCACAAAAGAAACGAGAGCAACAGTCGGGTGGCACGTGACGGTGGGATACGCTTTAATCTAGGTTCTAAAGTGTTATGCTTGACATGTGTTCTAAATTATGCTTGACAGATGAAGATCGCACTTGCCTGTCGCTCTTTATATATTGTTCGATTAAAATAATAGTAAATTAGAGCATACGAAGATGTGTTTTTTTAATCAGTAAGAAATTTTTTATTTTATATGTTGTTTTCAAATTGCTTTTAAAAGTTAAAAACTTAAATTAATAAATTAAATTGATTTTCGGGAGTGGTGGATGAACACACAGATATCAGGGATTATAAATCCTAGAGAAACCAAATTTGGCATGAAGGTTTCTATTTACCAGGCTTAGATCAAGTTATTTTCAAAAGTTGAGTGCCACGCCTACCGTCCCCACAATTAATACACGTATACTATTCATATGCAGCCGTTTGCTAATGAATGCTTACGTTACGATATTTCTGCTAAGGAGTGTTATCTTACATTTACTCAACATTAAAAAAGGTCGAAGGGTATCCCACATCACGTACCGCTCGACTTATGCTTTTTTTTGAAATAAACATCGACTCGAAAGAGAATACACACACTATACATCCCAACGTTAGTGTACGCCTTGTTGCCCATTTTCATTAATCGAAGGGTATTAAAAGTGACAATTTTGAAAAACTTTAAAAATATTTAAGTTTATTAATTACAGCATGTATACAATTTTGTATGTTCATGTATTAATTAAAAACCGTTATTCATATGAACCTATTGTGAATAATGATTGAATTGATTGATTGACATGAGAATTTTTAATTGGAAGGCACCTCCACTTTGTAAATAAAGTTAAAAATTGTGGAAATTTAGACCTAGTAGGCAGAGTTTGACTTTGGATTTGGATTTGGAAAGTCAAAAAACATATTTTATCATATACTGGAAAATTTCCGATCATGACTCCATTTTAATAAGTAATTTTTTGGTCTCAAAAATTTTTTCAGCTACTTGAGGTTAAGTCGAATATGAAACATGCAAAGTATTTTTTCTGGAACAGTTTTAAAAGAATAAATTACATTCTTAAATATCGCATACCCAGATCAAAACTCTTTATCTTTTGGCGAATATTTGAATGGTTTTTGAGATTTTTAGGTTATTTTGAAGTTCAAACATGATGAAAAAATTCTGAGCCTATGTAATTGGCTGATCGTTTGTATTGTAGTTATACGATATAACGATTGATGATTTGGCTCGTTTAGAACAGTATACAGAGTGCAACAATGAGAAACAAGCGTCTTTTCATATTTTTATCAAGATAGTTGAAAGACTAGTTTTTATTGCAATAGACGGACAAACTTAAAAGGTGGACCAGAAGAAGGGATTGCCCCTTTTCAAAGCCGACAAACGAAAGCAGATGGCAATATGGAAGGTGTTTTAGGATTCCCTGGCTTTAAGAAGTCAACGATGACCATTCAGGAACCACTTTCTGGTGATGTGCCGATGGATTGACGGCAGAAATTGCGTTTCTGGCTTTCTTTATGACAGCTTAAAGTCGTTAAAGTACGAGAGCAACTCAAAGAACTGTTGAGATAGCTTGCATCAACCACTAAGAGTCACCTTAATCTAGTCCGTGTCAGCCGTATGAATGATTCATTTTTAATTCTGAACATAATGAAACGCATCGCAGCAATATTACAGCCCCATGTACTTAGAAACTGAATTGTAAGTCTAGTAAAATTGGAACAGTTGGCATGAGTGTCATATCACATAGATATGATTCTTTATCCTTGCGTTAGCATAGATAAATAAATTGGTTCATTAAGACTATTGATTTAAAATATCTGACACTGGAACCGCGTGCCTTTATGGATCTCTACGAAATCACCGTCTACAAGAAGTCCAATACAAAAAGAACCAAATTGTAATTTCCTCAAGTCATTTTTCAGGGATGAGCAACAACATACCCATTTTAAACAAGAGCAACAGTCGAGCGGCACGCGACAGTGGGATACCCTTCGAACTTTTTCAAACGTATAGAGTCAATAATTGTACAATACTTCTTTATATGGTATGCGTCTGTCTATAAATACGTGTATATGCGTGTATCATTTCATTGGTCAAGCACAAATGTATGTGTGTGTGTGTGCGTTTGAATGCAAAAAATGCGTGTGCATAGAAAAATGAAGAGAAGAACAACAGATGGCGCTACGCGCTCGTATTCTCTTTCCTATTCTTTCCTACATGAGCATTGCAATGACGTCACAGCTTGCTGGTTTGTATACAAAATCAAAGCGAACAAGGTTTTTGTTCAATAACTTTTATGTTTGTTGTCCGATCGGATTGGAATTTTGATGGTTTATTGGTATTATAATTAGCTAAATATGAATGAAATGAAATTAATGATTTGCGTGGGGGGAGGGGGGCGTGGCACCCATTATTTGAAATAAACTTCACCTGTCCCGAATCAACAGAAACCTTCATGCCAAATTTGGTGTCTCTAGCTTTAATAATGGCTGAGGTCTGTGTGTTCATCTGGACATCCAGACATCCAGACATCCAGACACCCAGACATCCAGACATCCGGACAGACATGGCTTAATCGACTTGGCTAGTGATCGTGAGCAAGAATATATATGCACAAAGTTAGTATACCCTTTTTTGACCATTTTCAATGGTCGAAGGGTATAAAAATACTTTCGACTCAGCATGGCCAATTCGTTGTTTGGCACTTTCACGTGTCTGGTTGCTCGGGATAAGGCAATCAAATTGGAACGCACGTTTGTCGAGTAAGCCATGACAATTGCAGAATGTGTGGCTACACTAATCGTCTTCAGTACAATTTTTCGCAATTTTAAAACATGAATGCCCATTATATTAAATGCCTTTGTGAAAATAAATAAAACTTTGATTCAATTATTTGCAATGCAGTTATAGAACAATATTTATCGAGTCAATCATTTCCGAAAGATGCACGTTCGAGGATCCTTGTTTTCAGAACAAATTTCATCAAGGGTGAAAATTCTCGAAGATTGAATAAGCTGCACTCCAAATTAATGGCGTCACAATACAGAAGGGGAAATTTTGCAGCCACGAGCTTTATTAAGATGATGCATATTGATGTTTGGTTAGTCCATTTTCCAATGATAACGCCAATGCTTCTTTGTGGATAAATGGAAAAACGACCGAAAATTTTTAGATTCCTGTCGTTTTAGCTGTCTGTTTTTTCCCTTATTTCATTTGTTTAGGCTGCAAGATCACTTGATTATTAATGCTTCAAACGCATTTGAACTTAGGCATAACTTAGTTTTGGTATTCTCATTTTAGAGGGATATGTATCCGTTAGTTCTTTATCCAAGCTTATAATAATTGCCTGCGAAAGTAACCTTGAATGATTAACTTTAAGCCTTGACATTTTACGGTTGCATTTAGGTAAATATTTCGCACAGTTTTCTTACTTTGAGCAACGTGTGAGTTGTGAACTTGATTTTTGTTAATTTTTTTCAGCAATCACTTCATTATGGCAATGCTATCACTTCGGTTGTTGTCTCAAACCTCCAGCAATGTTAGGCGCCGAAGCTCATCCTCAGCTGCAACATGGCTAATAATAAATTATATAACGAAAACCAATTTAAGTTGCTCGCAAGCGCGCGATGGAAATATGTTCCATAGTACAGGGCACATCTATGGTACATGTGCTAATTTTAGGCTGTAAAAATCCCTAACTGCAATTGACGATACAGGATAAATCATGGAAAACATATGTTAATCAAAATACTGCGTTAAGTCTACATACTTGTACTATTACTGCCGAAACCCAGATTGGACATCAAAATTTTGAATTATTTCGAAGGTGATCTAAATCGAATTGTCATTATAATGGAAATTAACTTATAATAAAATTGTCAAATTTATTTTTCATGTCTAGACAAGATTTTCTAGTGATATTCACTTGGTAACATCACTTTACTCTCCAATCTCCTATTTATATAGTTTTGTGCCAAAAATTATATTTTTTCACTGTTTCATTAATTATTCCCCTACTCAAAAGTATCTGATTATAAATGTAATATTTATTAATATTAAAGTAATTGTAGTACATGGAATAGTACAAATAATGAGTTTCTTCTCTTCACTTAAGTTCTTCTTTTACAAACTTGACCGTCTTAATTTCGCGACTCCACGACAACATTATTTTAAAAGAACAAACCGACTTGTCTGCATTGTTTACGTTCGGCCATCCTGCTCATTATCGTCTGTCCCAGACGATAAGTCATCCTCGTTGTTCTCAGCATATTTCCATAGCTTCATATGATCAGCACTCGTATGCGTTTTATTGGGACCTTTTCCTTCGATTGCTCTTCGAACTTCATATCTTCCATTACGTTTCGCCTTTGTAACTTCAAGAAAAGTGCTTGCTTACTTTTTTCCCGCAACAAACTGAGTACGTTTTACTGCCACCAGATCACCTTCTTTGTATATGACTTCTCCTTTGCGCTTTTTATCGTAGTTTTTCTTATAAAGATCTTGAGCCTTTTGTATTTGCTCCTTAGCCGTATGTTTTAATATTTGCCTCTCTTTGTCGAATTCCTCAAGCATTTCATTCTCCAAAAGCTCCAATAATCTATCACTCGATTTATTTTTCATTTTTACTCCAAACATTATCTCGAAAGGTGATTTCTTTGTAGATCAATTTATATGGGAATTGATAGCCTTTTGCACCTGCGAGGTGAACTTATAACACTTTGAAGAATCTTCGGCCGATAATTTTGAGATTATTGACAAGATAGATTTTTTGATTCTCTCTACCTGCCCTTTACCTCTGAGCACACCAGTTCTTGTTAGAACAACCTCTATTGCATTTGTTTTCGCGTACTCGTGAAAAGCATCTGATATAAAAGCAACTCCTCTGTCTGTTATCATTCTGGTCGGATTACCAAAGACTTTTGACCATTCTTCCATCTTTTTCAAAACTTTCTCAGCTCCAGTTGATTTTGTTGTAAAAATCCACACGAAGTTTGAAAACCCATTAACAAGTGCGAAGATGTACTTATACTGTTTCTCATAGTCCGTCTCCAGTCCCGTCAGCTTCTTTTCACCCTAGTTCTGCGTTTCTAGCGTAGATTTGTTTGTTTCACTCTGCTTCAGTTGCGTCTCCTGCTTCTTGATCTTATCCTCCAGCTCCATTACTTTGGTATTAAGCTTTTTTGCCTCCTCGTCGCTGCTCTTGAGCTTCTGCTCCAGCTCCTTGGCCTTGCTGCTGCTGTCATTGAGCAGTTTATGAAGTGAAACATCGCCCTCGGCCAACATCAGTCGCTACTTGCATTTCTACAGCTCCTCCTCGAGCGATTCCTTGCTCGCCTGCAGCGCCTTCAACTGACTGACACCGGAACTGCCTAGTTGCACACGCAGCTCTGTTATCTCATCCGGTACAGCTCGTAGCTGAACAGGTGACTCAGCGAGCGGCAATGTTGGCTGATATTTCTCTATCAGATTCCGTTTCATAGGTGCAAACTGCGTAGGAGCATTCACATTACTTTCAGCACAACCATAGTCTTGTATACATATCTGATTTATGTCAGCTATTTCCGGGCAAGCTGACAACGATTCAAACTTAAATCCATTTGCATCCAGTGTAAACTTAAATTTTGTGAGAAAGTCATATCCAAGTAGAGCATCATTTTCTATTTTTTCGTCCGCCACTACGATGAAATTTTGCATAGTCTCCATGTCGTCTATTTGAACAGTTCCGGTAAACATACCCAACGGTACAGTGCCCATATTACCCAGGCCACGCAACAAAGAATGACATGGAATCAGCATAACATCCACTAGCTTCTTGAACACCGAATGCTTTATGATCGAAACATCAGCACCCGTGTCAACCAGGCACGTAACTTCTACACCATTTATTAAATTGCATTTGTAGCGTTTGACATCCTTGCCAACTTGCACAAAATTAACTGACTGTGGACAACTCGTTAAAATATGGCCAGTAGCACCACATTTAAAGCACTTCACTCCAACGTTGCAATCTTTCTTCATATGTTGAGGCGATCCACAATTGAAGCACCGATTTGAAAATTTGGATTCCAAATGGTTTGATAAACGATGTTCTTCATAGAGCACACGATCCTCAAGATTCAGCCCATTGCGGTACAGCCAGACTTATCGCTAAGTTAAAACGCTATCTATTTTGGCCTGGCATGGTTACGCAAATTCGAAATTTCGTAGCAAAGTGTTCGATATGCAAGTCCACTAAAAGTGCTAATATGATTCTTAGACCTCCAATGGGAAAGCCAATGTCATCAGACAGACCTTTCCAAAAGTTGTATTTGGACATTTTAGGCCCATATCCAAGATCAAAAAGTGGAAATATAGGACTTTTAATCGTGGTGGATCACAATACTAAATTTCACTTCCTACAACCATTAAAGAAATTCACATCCAGCAAGATCTGCGAGTTTTTGGAAAATGTGTTTTATACATTTGGAGTCCCAGAGACAGTATTGCACGACAATGGATCACAATTCAAATCAGGATATATCAAAGCATTTCTGACTCAATTTGGAGTATCTCAGATTTGTACAGCCATTTATTCGCCACAAGCGAATGCAAGCGAACGGCTGAACCGCTCAGTCTTAGCTGCCATTAGAGCGTACATTGGTAAAAACATATCAATTGGGAAATGAATCTAAATGAAATTAATGCGTCAATAAGAGCTAATATTCATAGAAGCACCGGATACTCTCCGTATTACTTATGCTTCGGGCAAAATATGATGCTCAATGGGCAAGATTATGAACTTTTGCGCAAGCTGAACATGTTGTCCGACGACACAACTTTGAAGCGGCCAGACGTGATGCAATTGGCTCGCGCAAAGGCCAAAGTTAACATAGACCACACTCACGACATAAATTCTCAACGATACAATTTAAGAAGTAGATCACCTCGACTTAAAGTCGGAAACATAGTTTATGCCAGAAATTTCGCGCAGAGCAGTGCTGCTAAGAATTTCAGCAGTAAACTTGCCCCGGTATTTGTAAAGGCTTCAATAGTTAAACAGCTTAGTCCAGCATATTATGAATTACAAAACGAAGCAGGCAAAAAGCTAGGAGTCTACCACTTAAAAGACATCAAAGTTTAAGGCAAGCTCGACATAAAGAAATAAGATGATCAACCGTTACTTTTGGCAACAACCGTTTAATACCGCGTGCATTGGAACGGCAAATGTTCTCTTTCGTTGTCTATAAAGTAGGGCAAATTCAACGTGCATTCACATTTTTCGTCAGTTCACAGCGCAGACTAGCACCGAAGCGCGTGTATAAACTCTTAAAAATCATAAACTTTTGTAAAGAATATATTTTTAAAATATAATATATTCATAAATACTCTAATTGAGAAACCGAGTTATTTATATGAAAACAAAAGCCAAAGTTCTGGAACATTTGAAAACAGCGGCGCTATTTGCTGTGTAACTTTGCCAGCAGAGCGACTGCTCAGTTTGAGAGGCATTGCGTATACATACAAAAAGGTGATATTAAGTGAGCATTTATACAAATAGTCAGTACTAATTATATTTATCCATAGCTACGACATTTGATATAACACGGCCGGCCTCCAAAAGCGTTTGCACGCTGTCAGCCATAAGGCAGGCCTGATCGTGTCCATAGGAGCCCCCAGTGGCTGTAAGACTGTACACTGGGCGGCGAAACACTAAAATTACTCAGACACTGAATAGAATAGCGCCGTGGGAACACGCCGAGTTCATATATATCGGTCAACTACGGATGCGACTCCCTAATTCGTCGTAACTCCGACGTCATTTAGATGATCACGACACCGCTATAGCTCAAGTGCTATACGTATCCAATCTTTTCAATTAAACTCTATCTAATAACGTTTTTCGTACACGTATATCCCTAAGGCAATTTGAAACATGTAGAACTCGCAGTAGCACCTGAATACAAGCATATAATTATGGACAAAAACGTATAAATACATTGAAATTATATTTATATAAAATACTTCCAAAACAGCACAGCAGCTACTTCGACGGGCCCATCGATCGCGCGGATATTTTCTGTGAGTAACCAAATGTCTATGAATTGATATTGTCTACGTTATGCCATTTGCATTGCCAATGTAAATATTTTTTTAAATATTTTTTTTAAATATTGGACGTTGAATACAATGACTGTATTAACAAGTGGTCCAACGACACCAAGCCGATGCTTGTTGCGCGCGGAACCCAAACGAAGTCCACCTCCCGCCTAACCGACCGAGAGGCACCGTCGCATAACGGACGACACGGAAACGCGGATAGAAACGCGAATAGAAATGCGAATAGAAACGCGAGGAGAAATTCAAAAAGAGAAGAGGCGATAGAACGTGGCATGCAAATAGGAATACAATATCGAGGAAGATTAATACTAATTACTAATTACGTGCTAGATAGGAAAGAATTAAGGACTTCATAGCAGCGATAGTGTTAGTGCTAGCTATGATGTGTTGGAGCTTATTGTAGTCCGAACATAATACCCTGAAAGGATCATGCAGTGCATAGTTCGATCTACAATAAGGAAGTGTTAGTGGAAGGAAATAGCGAGTACTTCTGCAAGGAACAGAGAAGTGTAGCTGCCTTACCAAGGCCTCACTATCAATGTCACCTTGCATAAGGTTGTTAATAAATACGACCCCTAGCATGGTTCTGCGGTTAGTTAGGGAAGGCAGATTTAGTAGCAGAAGTCTACTATTATAAGAAGGCAGTCTCAAATTTTCATCCCAGTTAAGGTCGCGTAAGGCAAAAAGTAAAAAATTCCTCTGTACTGATTCGATGCGTTCCTTATGAATAGTGTACTGGGGACACCAAACGCATGAACCGTATTCGAGAATAGGACGAACAAGTGAAACGTAAAGGGTCTTTGTAATATAAGGATCGTCGATTTCCTTAGACCATCTCTTGATAAAACCTAGGACACCCATGGCTTTATTGACCATATTAGTTATGTGACTTGAAAACTTTAGTTTTCGGTCCAAACGGACCCCCAGATCATCAACTAGGGTGATTCTTTCCAAGGCACAACCAAAAAGAGTATAAGAGGCTAACTTCGGACTGGCTCGAGAGAATGTCATCAGCTTGCATTTAGAGCTGTTCAGGTTTAAAAAATTGGCACAACACCAAGAATGGAAACTATTTAGGTCGGTTTGTAAGTTTGAGTGACAGTGGTCGTCTTTAAATTGGAAGCAAAGCTTAACATCATCCGCATACATAAGAGTACGGGAGTTACGTATGACCAAGGGAAGGTTATTGATGAAAAGCTAAAAAAGAAAGGGACCAAGATGACTCCCTTGAGGAACACCAGATGTGGCATGAATTGGGTTTGAAAGGGTGGTTTTAAAGAGAACTCTTTGAGTTCTGTCAGTCAGATAGCTTACAATCCAACTAAGTAGTTTTGGTGAAAAACCTAGAAGGTCAAACTTATGTGCCAAAAGGGAATGATTTACTGAGTCAAAAGCTTTACTGAAATCAGTATAAATAACATCAGTCTGAAGATTTTCCTGAAATCCTTTTACCACGAAGGATGTCAGCTCAAGCAAGTTTGTCGTAGTAGAACGACTTTTAATGAATCCGTGTTGAAAAGGTGAGATAACGGATCTACAGAAATGTTGCAAGTGAGGAGTTATAACATTCTCGAAAAGTTTGGGTATAGCCGACAATTTAGAGATACCTCTATAATTGCTTGCATCAGACTTGCTGCCCTTTTTAAGCAAGGGAATAATGAAAGATTCCTTTCAAATGGAAGGAAAGACTGAAGTTTCTAAAGACAGCGAAAATAGTTTGAGCAATGGCTTACTAAGGGAGACAACACAGAACCGAAGTATACAGGCAGGAACACCGTCAGGGCCTGGTGAGAAGACTGGCTTTACTAAAGAGAGATCCTTTACCAATGAGCTTTCGTTTAAAAAGGGAGAGAAGATACCGTTTGAACTTGGAAAGTTGTATGGATAAAAGTGAGTTCTCTGTGTAGAGGGAGAATAAGTCGTTTGAAAAAACTTTGCAAACATATCGGCCATGGCTTGGTCGGTATCTGCACTAGAATTTTCAAACGTTAATTTGGTTGGAAATGCGGTAGACTTACGCTTCGTGTTAACGAAACTATAAAACTGTTTGGGGTTCTGAATAAACTGAGCCTTACAACGAGTTAAATAGTTCTTATAACATTTCGCGTTCAAGACAGTAAAATCTGACCGCGCGCTTAAGTAGCGGGAAAAGGCAGAAGATGAGCTATTACTTTTATATTTTTTAAATAAGGTTGACTTTAAATTTTTTAACCGTGACAACTCTCTAGTAAACCATGGCGGCTTACTCGAGGAAGTTGGATAAAAACACGGAACACAAATATCTAAAAAGTAGTTAATTGTGTTATAAAAAATATTGGTCGCTACTAAAATATCAGTAGACGAATACAATTCTGACCAATCAAATTGGGAAATCATCCCATTTAATAAGTTAAAATCTGCTTTCCTAAAGCAGCGTACACGATTACACAGTTTTTTACCTTTATCCATACATGCACCAAAATCAAAAGTAACTTCAAGAGTGGGATGGTAAAGATCTTCAGGAAGAGAAAGTGGTTGTGTCTTGTTTAGACTCACTCTAGATGGATCCGAGACAAAGCATAAGTCTAACGATCTGTTACTACTGTTTAAGACATGATTGACCTGTGACAATGACATGTCAAACAGACCGTCAAAAAGGTCATGTTGCCGTGAGGGCAGAAGAGAGTTTGAATCAGCACTTGTTGTCCAACTACAATCGGGGATATTGAAGTCCCCCAGGACTAAAAATTGATCTCTGTCTGATAACAGATTAAAAATGGTCTGTATTGCAGACAAATGTTGCAAATAGACTGATAATTCCGACGACGGCGGAATATAGGAACAGGTTATATAATGAAAAAAACCGGGAAAGTGTAATTTTACACAGAGTAATTCAATGCCTAATTGAATCTCCGGTTCTAAAAGTTCCGAGTTGATGGTGAAATCAACTGCAATTAGAACTCCACCACCACGTCGGTCAGGTCGATCACACCTGTAGGTTGTGTACTTATTTGGAAAGACTTCGGAGTTAAGGATCTCCGGCTTTAACCAAGTCTCAGTAAACACAACAATTTGGGCAGAAAAAGAAAGACTGTTTAAGTATAAAGTTGAAAGTTTAGTACAGAGACCTCTAAAATTTTGATATGAAAGAGTTAAGGAGCTTGTTAGTTTTTTTTATTTTGCTTTTGGGCTGCTGCTAGAGGAGGCAAAGGAAGTTTAATCGGTGGGCGATTTTTCTTTTTCCCTTGCTTCAAACTCTTTAACCATTACATGTTCCGGCCAAAATTTAGCCGAACATATAATGCCTAAGAGTTCGTTTGGGGCACTTATTTTGAAGGATGATATGTCCCTCTCATAAGAAAACTTAAATTTTTCCACTTTTATATCAACGGCCTGGATTTTAGCTTGAATATAAGCTTTAACATCATTTGATGTGAGGTCAGGGGCAAGCCTAGAAACAAAAATCTGTTTCTTTTGTGGAACACCTATAATCTTTTTAGGCGCCTCAGGTATAATTCCAGAGCTCAGGTTCTCTTCTGGTAAACCAAAACTTGAACACGCCTTAGGCAACACTATTTTCTGTGGCACGGGCAACGAAACCACAGCGGACATTACGGAACATTTGGGCGTCACTGGTTGCATACACTCAATTGCATTTTCGGGAATCGAAATTGATTTAGCCGCTGATCTCGTTACCATCGGGGGATTGGTGAACGACATTATCGGCTGTGCCATTGGCGTACCTGGCTGGTCAATTATAGGGAGCTGGGTGGCGATAATAGGCTCCTCTATGCGGGTGGATTTTTTGCGCTTTGGGGATTCGTTCAATAACTTAAGGTTATTGAAAGATGAATCGAGCGCTGAGAACTGGTCGTATAGTGTGCGAAAACTTCCAAGCAGTTCCCTAAATCCAGTCTTTGTTTGCCGCATAAACGAACAAATTTCGCCCTCCACTTCCCTACACATATCGCAGCAATAACGCAACCCAGTGCGCTTGGCTACGGCATCAGCCGTCGGGCCAGAAAAACTTACGTTATCACATAGCCAACACGAAATGCTTGGCTGGGCAGCCGTCACCTGCTTAAGGCAGGATTTCTTAAAACAAATCAATGCGTCCATTATTGGGGACACCTACTGTAAAAAATCAAAACAGCCGCAAAGAAAACAAAACAAAAACAAGAAAAAGAGGTATGTGCGCAAGAAAAAGAAATTGGCGCGCGCAAAAGGCAGAGAGCAGAGAGAGCAAAAACGATCAAACAACAACAGTGCAGTATAGTGCAGTAGAGAGAGCGGCAAAGCGTGAGAGATGCTTAGGCGCGCTCAAAGAATTAGGATAGATAAGAAAGAGAGTAATAGCGGTGAGCCACTAACAACAACGTTGCTTACCGAAAAGAGTAAAGATGTAAACAGAGCACAAGAAGAGCAGAACCAATGCACAAAAAATATAAAATTAGCAAACAAAGATTAGTTTGACTAATTTGCAAGGCATGCACACGCGTCGTGAACGGGCTATGAAAAGAAGATCGGTCTTAAAATAAAAGATCTATGAAACACCGGTTGTTATTAATAAAAACACGAAAAAATCGAAGCGCAGAAAAAAACACGTCCGTTATAAAAGACCCTTGTTATAATGAGAGGTGAAGCTACTGCGCGTTCATTTATATAGTTTTTTACTCTTTTCGTTAATTATTATTATTAGCCCTAAAATTGAATATGAATACGCTAGATATCTTCGCTTTAACATGCCTTAAACGTACTGAATAAAAAACTGAATTATAAGGTTTACCTAATCATGCCAGTTTAATAATTTATTGAGGTTCATCGCCGACCAAATGAACGCCCATGATAGTGAAATATAATACTTATACATAGTATTTAACTAGGGATAGCCGAGAAGTCTGCGAGCTATCATGGTAGGGAGGGTACAGAGCGGGATACGGTCAACAGCATAGTATCCTCGCACAATATGACCAGCATATAGCATCCATAAACAGTGTGGTTTATCTCAATACAATTTAGTTGTCGATTTACATTTCCGTAGTGCACTTAATCATTATTTTTCCCGTAGCGCGTATATGTTTAGGCAAGAAAAGAACCCACACCCCATCCGACGAGCTTAGACCAGAGAGAAGCCAGAAGTGCACGAACCTTCTTAGCCTATCATATACTAAATACTAGTGGTGTATACAAAGCAACAATTCCACACGCAACATCATATCCAAGTAAAGCATAATTTTCAATTTTTCGGTCCGCCACCACTATGAAATTTTGCATAGTCTCCATGTCGTCTATTTGAACAGTTCCGGTAAACATACCCAACGGTACAGTGCCCATATTGCCCAGGCCACGCAACAAAGAATGACATGGACTCAGCATAACATCCACTAGCTTCTTGTACACCGGATGCTTTATAATCGAAACATCAGCACCCGTGTCAACCAGGCACGTAAGTTCAACACCATTTATTATAATGCATTTGTAGCGTTTGACATCCTTGCCAACTTTCACCAAACTAACTGACTGTGGACATCTCGTTGAAATATGGCCAGTAGCACCACATTTTAAGCACTTCATTCCAACGTTGCAATCTTTCTTCATATGTTGAGGCGATCCACAATTGAAGCACCGAGCTGCCTTCTTATTGTTGTTGTTATTTTGCTGGCCACCACTATGTTTCGCTGTCGTGCTCTTATCAACCAGTTTAAAATATTCATACCGCTCTTTGAGTTCATCACAACTTTTACAAGCGTCTATTATGCCTCTCGTTTTTGATGCTCAGTCCTTTAACAATATAACGAATTACAGAGTTTGTTTCAACATTTCTCAGTGCGGCTATTTTCTTCATTTCCAAAACGTATTCATGAAAACTTTCTGTAGTTTATTCCTATTTACCAGTTTTTCATGTACCGCTGCACTTCCCATTGCATGTATTAATTCATTCAATAGCGCTGCTTTTAGTTCATCTTACGATCTTACTAACTCCCATTCTAAGAACAGCTGTGCTGTTTTTGTCATCTTTGATCGTGCTTGAGCATATTTTTGCCTCTCGTCTAATCCATACGCGTCAGCATTCAACTCGAAATTTTCAATCCAATTTTTGACCGGCACCGTCTCGCCGTCAAAATCTTCCACGATATTTCCAAAACATTCAACTGAGACATTTGACTTATTTTGCGCCACCTCATCAGCTTGAATTTTCAGACTTAATAGTTGAATAATTTGCTGCATCTGATCTTGGCTTTCCATCATTTCTCTATCTTCTTCTTATGCTTGTCGTCGTGTTATCTCCGTTATCGACCATTGTCTCTTTCTTACACCTTTTGGCAGTCGCTTTCGAGCGCGACGCACTTGGCATTTGTCTCGCCGTCTTTAACCGTTACTTTTCTCGAAATTGTTCGTTGCGGCGCCAACACATACACACAAACGAAGTTTAAGTTTTTGACACTATTTGCACAGACCGTTTCACTTTTTCACATGTCATTTATAGCTGCATTTAAGTTTTAAGTAATGTTTTTTCAGCGGTTGAGCCCCCAAATGTAATATTTATAAATATTAAAGTAATTGTAGTACATGGAATATTACAATTAATGAGTTTCTTCTCTTCACTTAAGTTCTTCTTTTACAAACTTGACCGTCTTAATTTCGCGGCTCTACGACAACATTGTTTTAAAAGAACAAACCGACTTGTCTGCCTTTTACGACTTATAGAACAACTTAATTAAAACGACGCTCTCGTTCGACTTCTTGTCTTCAACTCTTAATGAAACGACTTAATAAAACGACGCTCTCGTTCTACTTCTGGCGTTCAACTCTAACAACTTAATCGATTATTATTCAATACTGCAACTTAGGTTCCATCGATAGGCGCTTGCAGCGTTGCCACCCGTACCGTCACGCTGCCATCATCTGCATTGTTTACATAAATGTAATTCTAAATTACCGGCTATATTTAAAATATTGAGAATGTAATCGTATTAAACCTAGTATAGATTCATTATATTATTTCTAACACAGAAGCAAAGTCGTCGGTCGACTAAGAGACATTTGCTTGATCAGACATCCTTTTTGATACAGAAGGTCTAGCAAAATCATTAAACTGATGTAATTTAAACTGATATCATTAATACTTTTGAACGGTAAATCAATCCCTTTTTCCAAAAGATCTTAAAGAAAGACAACGTCAGCCTTGGGTGTTAAGACGAACATAGGAAGACTAATAGGCAATCCCAGTTCTCTATGGAGGGGTCTAGAGCCGTTAAGCAGCTTACTATAGTGCTTTAAAGGATTTGGATGGCGGCTTCAGACTCCTGAGAGACTGACGGAAGGTTGAAGAGTATTTAAAGTTGGTTGTTGACTAACAGCCTCTTATATTCGAACCTATCCAACAAGTTCTTCCAAGCAGACGAGAAACCTTCATTAGTGAGAGGGGTTTCGGATACGATTGCGTTTGCTTCGCCACTGGTCTTTGCATTTATATGGAATAATTTCTCGCTCTGACTTAAGCCGGGATCGGAAATGTAGACCGCTGTGCAGAGATCATGAAAAGTTCACCACTGAAAACTTCAGCATCGAAAGGTGGTGACCGGAAGCTTCGTGACTGGAAGGCTACTTATAGTGCTGCAGGTGCTGGTGAGGGAGCCGTTGCGGTCTCTATACTCTCATTTAATTAAAAGGCAAGTTCCTCGTGTATTGAGTAGCAGTGGTCATACCTGGCCTGCATGGCGATCTTGGCCACAGCATTCGTCTCCGTTGGAACACAGCTCATTTTTAAGCTCTATGGCAGTCCATATGGACTGAGTGAGTGTGAAGTGAGGCTGTAGGGGAATTTTGAATGCTAGCTTAACCTGTGTGTGTGCTTTTCAGAAGCGTAATTGAACTTTTGGAATGCCATTTTTATGGCCAGTGAGATCTGATGACCAGCTGAGCGAATAATTGGAGGAGTGTGCACCGAAATTTTTGCCACCTGAGTAACCTTAGAAGTGGCCGGAGTTAAAACATTCGGTATAGTGGCTGGAGAAGGTGTTCTACCAAGAAGGGAACTTGGAAGAGAGCTGGAGCGTCTATGCGTAGTCATGGGAATAAAAAGGTGTTCCTTGGTGTCTTTACCACTATCAATTGGCATAACAAGCTTTAAAAAAAGCGAAAAAAGTGTAATTAATGCTGGTGACGGAACCAGAAACGTGAAAGAGAAGAGCGTAGAAAATCGTACGAGCAGAATTTCTTGTTATAACAATAAACAAGAATGTAATACAAATAGATCAGAACTTTAGCGAAGGTATTGAGCGAGGAGTATGTTAATAAATTACAAGGCAACAAGTTTTTTTTCGAAAAAGCTGCGGCAGAAATTTAATATAAATATTATCTTATAAGTATCGATATATTTAATTGAGTAATAATGATTATCGAAACAATTTTTATACTCACCTTGAAATTCTGAGAGAAAGAAACGCAAAAAAATTTATTTAAAAATAATAGATAATAATGGGTAAAATAAATAAATAATTTTTTATTATTAGGATATATTTTCACAGACGGAGGAAAATATATTAAATAAATTTTGCAATGTTGCAGCGCTTTGTAATATCACAACACAGTGCACAATGGGACGATAAATAAAAATAAGTTATTTTAAAAGTCACGGTTGTCCACTTATTGATATTTAAATTTTGAGTAAGTGCAGTTTTGGGACGATAACACTGAGTGAATTTATAAAGTGGTGGTTGGTCGATTGTGATATAACTGAGATCACTTAGGCGAACTGCGATCACTAAGGCTTACAAATGTAAACAAAAAAAAAATATTTCAATTTTAGTTTATGTTTATGTATCAATTAAGTAATAAGAAGATATGTGTTTTGTTGTGCCGGTGGAGCCGAAATATTGCCTCGGTCAAATGTATGATGTGAAATATATGTTGGTATTAAAAAATGTTGTTCTTTGTTTATATGGTTTTTTTAAACAAGTAATAGATCCTATAAGTGCAACAAATGTTCTTCAAAATTTCACATTTAATAATTATTTAAGACTTATGACAAAATTTATTATGTAGCTTTAGGAACAACCGCTCTTGGCAACTTTTCACTCGACTGTACTTTTCTCTACACTCGCTCCCTTTCTATCGATAGCTTGCTCTTGTCTAGGGTTGCATTTTAATCAGGGCTGCAATGTAGAAGTATCGAAAGATCTAATACCTTTTACCACTGCGAGTATTCTTAATAGAACCAATTCCCACAATCGGTCATCCTGACAGGACATTCGCCTCGAATGGATCAAGCCATGGTTTCATATACTCTGCAACCGTAATTGTTTTATAGGGCCTTCATTGTCTCCTATATTTTTAACCTCATATCTCCCATGATTTTTGATTTCAACCACTTTATATGGACCTAAATATTTACCTTGCAGCTTAAGGCCTCCTCCGTACTGAGTCCTTTTTATGGCTACCAAATCATTAATACGTATTATACTGTTTCTGTTGCTTTCTTTTTAAATCAAATGCTTTTTATTTTCGTGCTGTACATCCCTAATGTTTTCACGAGCTTCTTGCCGTAAATATTCACGCTTTTCTTCTAACTCTCTAATCGCTTACTAAATCCCTTAGCTCCTTATTATCTGAAACGCGCATATCTACTCCATTCATTAACTTTAAAGGTGCTTTTTCGTGTTTATTGGCTCTGTAATATTATTTGATAAACTTTTCTTAAATTCTTATACCATAATCCTGGATTGTCATAACTTAACTTAGACAACATTGGATTACAAGCTTGTGCATCCGTTCCACCTGACCATTTCTACGAGGTACACCGGTGGCAATGAGCAAGTGTTGAATATTTTATTTTCACAATATTCTTTAAAGGAATTCGAGGCAAATGCGGAACCTCTGTACGAGACAATTCTGTAGGGGTTCCCAAAATTAACTGCTTGCTTTTTCAAGCACTCTTTAACCTCATCGACAACTGTACCACGGGTTGGATACAACCAAACATTTTTTGAAAATCCATACCACGACTAAAATGTGATTATATCGCTTATTAGTTAGTTCCATTGGGCCAACACGATCAATATGGTATGTAACAAACAGTATATAATTAAGTATTTAGGTGTTCATCAAAATTAAAATATATATTTTTATTTTATAATTTTTATTTGATGGAGTTTGTTATTAATTACACCAGAGTCATTCATAAACTAATTGACAGAATTATTTTTATGGACCAGGAAACCTTAAAGTTCTACAGAGCTTTACATCTTTGTTTACTTAAGCTTTTTATCGTTCGACGATTGGTGTCTCGAGAGAACTTTTATGTTGAGGCTTTTGAAGAGTGAAGCTTTCCAAAAGATCGGTTTAAGTAATGAACTGTGAGGCTTTTGAAGAGTGAAGCTTTTCAAAAGATCGGTTTAAGTAATTCATATGGAGAAATGAGTATGTCACTCCCCCACCTTTTAGATTTTGGCTTGTTTTCAAGCCTTAACTTCTGGATAAAATTGTAGAATTGGATTTTCAGTTTTCACTTCTTCAGTAATATTTTCTTTAACTGTTACAATATTTTTGTCAACTGATGTGTGTGCTTTAGGTCTTAGATATGTTATTATAATGTTATGAGGTGCTGTTTTGCATTTCATGTATAGGTAAAATATAGATATTATAGCTAATACAAACATGAGGACTATTAATATGTTTTTATAGATTGTATAGTTCTTATTGTTTAGCATAATCATTTCTTTTATTTCAATATGCGACATAGGTTCAACTTCTGTGACGTTATGCTCAGTGAATATTAGATTTGTATATTGTTACATATTATTTGATATAGATAATTCTTTTAACTCTGCTGTACAATTAAATATTTTTATAATTTTGTTATTTTCAATATAAATTTCTTGACTGTAACAATTTCGGTTAAGTTTTTCTCTGGTCAAGTTCCATGTTATTAGTATGTTAGGCTTAATATGTTGAATGAAAAATGGCTTACGGTATTTTTGGAAAGTACATGTTGCTGTTTCGTGTTTGATTATACTAGTAATACAATGGTCTTTAATAATATTTTTTAGTTTGTGTATTTATAACATTGTTATTGTGTAGATAGAACTTGCCTTCTAAATTTTCGTTAATGCTTAGTCCATTATTGTAATAAAGTTTTGTCTCTTCCCCGCGAACGGACGTGTTTTTTTCTGCGCTTGGATATCTTCGCGTTTTTATTAAAAACAACCGGTGTTTTATGAATCTTTTATTGTAAAACCGATTTTATTTTGATAGCCCGTTCACGTCGCGTGTGCATGCCTTTCAAATTAGTCAAACTAATCTTTGTTTGCTAATTTTAAAATATATTTTGTGCATTGGTTCTGCTTCTCTAGTGCTTTGTTTACATCTTTACTCTTTTCGGTAAGCAAGGTTGTTGTTAGTGGCTGACCGCTATTACTCTCTTTCTTATCTATCCTAATTCTTTGAGCACGCCTAAGCATCTCTCACGCTTTGCCGCTTTCTCTGCTGCACTTCTTTGAGCGCGCCTAAGCATCTCTCACGCTTTGCCGCTCTCCCTACTGCACTTCTTTGAGCGCGCCTAAGCATCTCTCACGCTTTGCCGCTCTCTCTACTGCATTGTTGTTGCTTGATCTTTTTTGCTCTCTCTGCTTTCTGCCTTTTGCTTCTTTGCGGCTGTTTTTATTTGTAACAGTAGGTGTCCCCTATAATGGACGCATTGATTTGTTTCA
>JAECXB010000189.1:0-17887 GCA_018151435.1 Zaprionus africanus
CATAAACTATACAGTATGAACCCCGCACATAAGCATAAACAAAATATTCCTGAACTTAAGATAAGTTAAACAAATGGCCAAAGCCAAGAACAGTTCACAGCATCAAAATATTTCTGAACAGAATACTGTCGCCAGCGCATCGCGCACTCAAATAACCACTTATAAACAAAACGACCACCAGCGCATCGCGCACTCAAATAACCACTTATAAACAAAACGGCCACCAGCGCATCACACACTCAAATAACCACTTATAAACATATGTAAACGGCCACCAGCGCATCACACACTCAAATAATGTAAACATAAAATCCAATCCGATTCAGGGTACCAAGCTAAGAAATTGTATTGTACATTTTAGTCTTAAACTGGAGCTCAATAAAACAACAGGCCAAGAAATTGTGTCGCATTTTTTTATTTGAATTATCCAGGGTCTACCTCAGTCTATTGACGGGTAGTTTGTTGGACTCACAAATTAGTAAAAGCAATATTTTACTGGCGCAGCCGGTAGGATAACAATAGTGCAGTGATACGATAGCCAGACTTACCAATTCACGAATCTTTGTTATCCGCCAAACAACGTATGCTAAGACAACCCGCGACGGTCAATATCGCGTTAAGTTTAACCAAACCAAGACAGTAACGTGAAACCGTGTAACGCATTTGTCATATAAAAATCACTACAGACACTCAAGAATTCGTTGGAAAAATAATTCCAAGTCAATTGGTTATTCCGCACAAAAACGAAATAGCTAGAGTGCATTTTAACAATCTAAGTAAAACAATTAAGTGTAAAAGTTAAGAAAATTAATACTTAAAATACAAAATCATCAAAATGGCAACACCACCAGCAGTAACCCCAGCAACAAGCGCTCTTTCTGACAGTAACATGTCACAATTAGAAAGACAAATACAAGCTATAGAGACCTTCCGAGGAGATCACAACACCCTATACACCTTTATAAGCCGCATCGATTTTGTGTTGACGCTATATCCCACTACAGACAGTCGTCAACAATACATAATTCTTGGAATCATCGAACGCAACATCAGCGGAGAAGTCATGCGCACTATAAACTCAAGCAACATAATAACCTGGACGGAATTAAAGAAACAACTCATCTTATCCTACAAACCGCAAGTTCCAAATCATCAACTGCTAGAAGACTTCCGGAATACGCAATTTAAACGCAACGTTCGCAGCTTCCTAGAAGAAGCCGAGTCAAAAAGACAACTACTTTCGAGTAAGTTATCATTAGAAAACGATACATCAGAAACAGTATTGTTCAACAGATTAATTAACTCAAGCATTGAATCACTTATTCAAAAGTTACCAACTAGCATTTATTTACGAATTGTTAACTGTAATATACCAGATTTAAGATCACTAATCAATTTGTTACAAGAAAAAGGCCTTTATGAAGATCCTGTTCAAAAAACCCAACCAAAGGTAGTAACTGATGAAAAGCAAAATAAGCCCCGTTTTGATAACCGTACTAACGTCACAAATAATTCATACAATCGCAATACACCGCTCCAACCGTATTTCAACCCTATAATGATGCAACCAAATTATCAAGGGCCATATCGTCCACCCACGCCAAACTATCCTTACCCAAATTATCAGCCTCACAGTAACAATATACCTTGTCCAACTCCCTCAATACCATACATGCCCAGACCCAACATACACATGCAACGGCAAATCGCCTTTGATGCAAATCGCTTTGGTCAGTACCAAACCCAACAACAACCACAAACACGACAACTACCTAACGCAAATCCGTTTACAAATAACAACCCAACCAAACGTATGAGATCTACTGATAGCGGACAGACAAAAATGAGTATAGGAGAAACTCGAAACCAAGAAGAAGAAAGTAATTTACCATATGACCCATATAATTTCTATCATGACCCAAATTTTTATTACTATCCAGCATACTA
This sequence comes from Zaprionus africanus, assembly GCA_018151435.1. Classification (NCBI taxonomy): domain Eukaryota; kingdom Metazoa; phylum Arthropoda; class Insecta; order Diptera; family Drosophilidae; genus Zaprionus; species Zaprionus africanus. Next base: position 1,948 of record JAECXB010000189.1, read on the forward strand.
TCCTGAACAATACCACCCACAATACTTAAACTATCAAGACCCTCAAATACCCATAAAAGAGGAACAAAATGAAGAAGAAAAATCTGATATTGTCACCGGGCCAACTGAAAATTTTCAGCCACCAGCCTCGGAACCCTCCAATACATAATTATCCCTCACAAAGGAGATAAATTAAAATGTCTAATAGATACAGGATCCACAGTTAATATGATGAGTACTAATGTTTTCAACTTACCAGTCAGTGATACAGAATGCCTCCTCCACACTAGTAATGGTCCACTCACTACCACCAAAAGTGTGCATTTACCAGTCAATAATTATTTTAAAAACCAACATAAATTCCTGTTACACCAATTTTCAACAAACTATGACCTCTTAATTGGCAGAAATTTACTGTCACAAGCGCAAGCTGTGATAGATTACAAAAATAAAACAGTAACACTTTATAATTATAAACACAAACTTATTAATCAAACTGTCGAAAGGGAACCAAAACAATCACAAGAAACTAACTTTCAATGTCAAGAACCCATTCTCAATACCGAAACTAATCTCACTCCAAGTTTCTATAGATTAGACCATTTGAATAGCGAAGAAAAATGTAGAACTAAATCTTTACTTCAACAATATGAACACATCCAATACAAAAAAGGCGATAAGTTAACTTTCAGCAACCAAGAAAAACATACCATAAATACTACACATAACTCACCCATTTATGCCAAATATAATTACCCTCAAGCTTATGAACAAGAAGTTGAAACCCAAATCGAAGAAATGCTACAACAAGGCATTATTCGTGCTAGTAATTCTCCATACAATAGCCCCATCTGGGTTGTGCCAAAAAAACAAGATGCTTCAGGAGAAGAAAAATTTAGAATCGTCATTGATTATAGAAAACTCAACGAAATTACAGTAAATGACCGATATCCCATTCCAAATATGGATGAAATACTAGGAAAATTGGGAAAATGTAACTATTTCACCACAATAGACCTAGCTAAAGGATTTCATCAAATTGAAATGGATCATGACTCTATTGCTAAAACAGCTTTCTCCACCAAAAATGGCCACTATGAATATTTACGTATGCCATTCGGTTTAAAAAATGCACCTGCAACATTCTAACGTTGCATGAATAATATTCTTCGCCCCCTTTTAAATAAACACTGTCTTGTTTACCTTGATGATATAATTGTATTTTCCACATCGCTTGATGAACATTTAAATTCACTCCGATTAGTCTTTGATAAATTAGCTGAAGCCAACCTAAAACTCCAACCCGATAAATGTGAATTTTTAAGGCAAGAAACTACATTTTTAGGACACGTCATAACACCACATGGAATAAAACCCAATCCTCAGAAAATCAAAGCTATCACAGATTATCCGTTACCAACAAAAACCAAAGAAATTAAAGCATTTCTAGGATTAACTGGTTATTACCGAAAATTCATTCCCAATTTCTCTGACATTGCAAAACCCATGACAATAGCACTAAAAAAAGATGCAAAAATAGATACAAAAAACCCTGAATATGTTTCCTCATTTGAAAAACTTAAATGCCTCATATCAGATGACCCGATTTTAATAATTCCAAATTTCAATCGTAAATTTTCCTTAACCACAGACGCTAGTAATGTAGCTCTTGGTGCTGTACTTTCACAAGATAGCCATCCAGTTAGTTACATAAGTCGAACATTAAATAATCATGAATTAAATTATAGCGCCATCGAAAAAGAACTTTTAGCCATTGTATGGGCTACCAAAACCTTTCGTCACTACTTGTTAGGACGCCATTTTGAAATACTAAGTGATCATCAACCATTATGTTGGTTACACCGAATGAAAGACCCAAACTCAAAATTGTCCCGTTGGAAAATTAAATTGTCCGAATATGATTTCGATATCAAATACATTAAAGGTAAAGAAAATTACGTAGCTGATGCTCTATCCCGAGTAAAATTAGAACATACTTACTTCGGCGAGCAAACACAACATAGCTCCAATGAAGACAGCAGTAATCTCATTACCATCACTGAAAAACCAGTTAATACATTCAATAGACAAATAATATTTTCCAAAGGCCCATCAAGTATTAAACACGAAACCTACTTTAATAAACAAATAACTCACATCTCTTATGATGAAATGACAAATGAAAAAGCAGAATTATACCTAATCAACCACTTCTGTACTAAATCCAGTGCTCTGTACATAGACAATGATGCAGATTTTGAGATGCTCCAAGTAGCACATCAAACGATTATTAACACAAAACATACCAAAATTGTTCGCAGCCTCATTTTATTAAAAAATATACCCTCATATGCTAAATTTAAAGAATTAGTTCTGACAACTCACGAAAAACTCTTACACCCAGGAATACAGAAAACAAACAAACTCTTCGGCGAAACTTATTATTTCCCAAATAGTCAGTTACTCATTCAGAACATAATAAATGAATGCCACATTTGTAACCTATCCAAAACAGAACATCGTAATACGAATATGCCAATGAAAATCACGCCTAAACCCGAACACTGTCGCGATAAGTTCGTAATAGACATCTACTCTTCTGAAGGCAACCATTATTTAAGTTGCATAGACATCTACTCAAAATTTGCCACTCTCGAAAAAATAAAAACAAAAGATTGGATAGAATGCAAAAATGCTCTAATGCGAATATTTAATGTTTTAGGGAAACCCAGACTATTAAAAGCAGACAGAGACGGCGCATTCTCCAGCCTAGCCCTTAAACGATGGCTCGAAAGCGAAAATATAGAGTTAAAACTTAATACAGCAAAGACAGGTATAGCAGACATAGAAAGATTACACAAAACCATTCGTATAATAAAAAATTCAGACGACAATGAAAACAAACTAAGCAAGATAGAAACAATACTTTACATAAACAACCACAAAACCAAACATGACACTACAGGACAGACTCCCACTCACATATTTCTTTACGCCGGACAACCAACTCTAAATACTCAAGAAATGAAGGAAAACAAAATCAGTGAAATAAACAAAAACAGACAGGAATATGAAATCGACACCAAATATAGAAAGGGCCCGCTACAGAAAGGAAAATTAGAAAACCCATTTAAATCCAATAAAAACATAGAACAAGTTGATCCCGACCATTACAAAATCACTAATAGAAATAGAGACACATACTATTATAAAACACAGTTCAAGAAAAAAAAGAAAATTAATCACATCCCAATTCCGCAGGTCTCTGGATCACAGTGATGACACTCCTTTTACTTATTACCCCAGGTCACACTCAACAAATTCAAATAAGTAACATCGATACAGATCATGGTTACCTACTCTTCTCAAGTAAACCAATTCAATTGCCATCAGCAGTTGAACATCATTGTTTAAGAATAAATTTAACAGAAATTAACACAATAACTGAGTCATTCGGTAACAAAATACTCAATACCTTAGCACCAACCAGAAATACATTTTTATACAATAAACTACTCAAAGAATTAAATGGGATAACAACTTATCAAGAAAATAGACAAAAACGAGGATTACTTAACATAGTAGGCACCGCATACAAATATCTTTTTGGAACACTCGACGAAAACGATAGAGTAGAAATTCAAAATAATCTAGAAACCGTTGCTCAAAATTCAGTCAAAGTCCACGAATTAAATGACGTAATACAATTAGCAAATAGTGGATTAGAAAAACTAAAACAATATGAAGATAATTGCAACAGTATTGACACACTTACATACGAACTCATGCAATTCATTGAATTTATTGAAGACATTGAAATGGGAATGCAACTTTCCCGACTCGGACTTTTTAACCCAAAACTATTAAACTATGACAAATTAGAAAATGTCAACAGCCAAAATATACTACTTGTTAAAACATCCACTTGGATTAATCATAAAGACAACCATTTACTTATTATATCCCACATACCTGTTGCACATGAAGAAAAAAATACAGTTAAAATTACTCCCTACCCTGACCACAATGGTTATCAATTAGACTACACTGATACTAAGTCCTATTATGAAAACAAAAATAAAATCTACAACGAAGAACATGAAGAAGTACACAACGATTGTATTACAAGTATAATTAAAAGTAAAAACCCGATCTGTAATTTTACCCCCATAAATACAAAAGAAATGATTAAGTATATCGAACCTAATATAATTTTAACTTGGAACCTAACCCGAAACAATTATCACACAAAATTGTCAAAAATCAAATAGCAATATAAAAATTAGTGGAAATAAAATTATAAGAATAACCCAGTGTAAACTTGAAATTGGAAACATTATTTTAAGCAAAAATTATTTAAAACCTGAAAATGACCTAACACCATTATATCCACCACTTGAAATAACTAAAATCAAAAATATACAGCATAATGACATTGTTAAACTTATATCACAAAATAATTTTACATTTTACATGATTATAATAATTATAATTTTTATTCTCATTATACTATACTTGTATTCAAAATATGTAACAAAAAACCCAATTACGATGCTATACTTAAAAATAAGAAAACAAAAAAATGAAAATCATACTTCGACCCCAGAAAATTCTACAGTCAATATTAAAACGACACAAAACCCATTGCCCACATTATATCCAGCAGTCTCAGCCTAACCATAGGCTTCCTTTTAAGGGAAGGGAAGTAACGTATTATATACTCCTTATATAAACACTAAACTATACAGTATGAACCCCGCACATAAGCATAAACAAAATATTCCTGCACTTAAGATAAGTTAATCAAATGGCCAAAGCCAAGAACAGTTCACAGCATCAAAATATTTCTAAACACAAAATTGTCGCCAGCGCATCGCGCACTCAAATAACCACTTATAAACAAAACGACCACCAGCGCATCGCGCACTCAAATAACCACTTATAAACAAAACGGCCACCAGCGCATCACACACTCAAATAACCAAATCCAATCCGATTCAGGGTACCAAGCTAAGAAATTGTATTGTACATTTTAGTGTTAAACTGGAGCTCAATAAAACAACAGGCCAAGAAATTGTGTCGCATTTTTTATTTGAATCATCCAGGGTCTACCTCAGTCTATTGACGGGTAGTTTGTTGGACTCACAAATCTGTAAAGAAATATTTTACTATATATGTATGAAAAGACAAATTACAGACAGTTTTATCCATTGTATTTTTATTTGCAAAAAAAACTAAAGTTTTCAAGTCACATAACTAATACGGTCAATAAAGCCATGGGTGTCCTAGGTTTTATCAAGAGATGGTCTAAGGAATTCGACGATCCTTATATTACAAAGACCCTTTACGTTTCACTTGTTCGTCCTATTCTCGAATACGGTTCATGCGTTTGGTCGCATCGAATCAGTACAGAGGAATTTTTTACTTTTTGCCTTACGCGGCCTTAACTGGGATGAAAATTTGAGACTGCCTTCCTATAATAGTAGACTTCTGCTACTAAATCTGCCTTCCCTAACTAACCGCAGAACCATGCTAGGGGTCGTATTTATTAACAACCTTATGCAAGGTGACATTGATAGTGAGGCCTTGGTAAGGCAGCTACTCTTCTCTGTTCTTTGCAGAAGTACTCGCTATTTCATTCCACTAACACTTCCTTATTGTAGATCGAACTATGCACTGCATGATCCAGCACGTCATAGCTAGCACTAATACTATCGCTGCTATGAAGTCCTTAATTCTTTCTTTTCTAGCACGTAATTAGTAATTAGTATTTTAATCTTCCTCGATATTCTATTCTATGTTTTTTTTTTTTTTGTCCTATTTGCATGCCGCGTTCTATCGCCTCTTCTTTTTATTTTAGTTTCTTTCCATTTCGCGTTAATCCCCGCGTTTCTATTCGTGTTTCTACCGCGTTTCCGTGTCGTCCGTATGCGACGGTGCCTCTCGGTCGGTTAGGCGGGAGGTGGACTTCGTTTGGGTTCCGCGCGAAACAAGCATCGGCTTGGTGTTGTTGGACCACTTGATAATACATTCATTGTATTCAACGTCCAAAAAAACCTCTGCCACATATATGTATGTACCTTCTCCTACCCCCTTTTTTGAACAAAGGTACATACAATCTCCGTTAATCAATTAAAAGTCGTATGTTAATGTATATATGTGCAATATACCTACATATGCACATATATATATACTTACGTTGCCCATTAAAATACATTGCCAAGGTCCCAACCTCAAACGGCAATTGTACGTCCCAATATAATAAAAAGATAACACTCGTTTTCCACTTTTTTCCATTACATTTATTAAATATCAATAAATTTTGACCGGCAGCAATATTTTGGCTGCACCGGCACAACAAACACACATAGTCTTATTATTAAATTGTTACGGACTGCTTTTTTGTCGATAGGGCCGTGCCGGCTAGCTCAGAGCACTTGGGGAGGGGTTCTTCCTCCAGCCCTGCAGTCCGCACAAAATACCGATAGTCATCGGTATTTACACAAAAGACGCATCACTGACAAAAGGTAAACAAACCAAAAACGAATATAAAACACGCATTTTAACATATTTTATAACGCCTTTAATTTATTTACAGATCAAGCTACTCTACAACACAAGGACAACAACAACTTCCATTGGTGACGGCCAAGTCACCGCGCACCCACACCAGCCATGTGATGCTCCTGCTCAGGAGTTTCAGAGCATCACCCAAGTCGGCGAATCCCTTCCAGGCCAACTAAGGCCGCCCCATCTCCCCTTGAAAAGGTAAGTTAGTGATTCATATCAAACATCTATACATTTATTTAAATTTTCCTAATCTTCCTGCTCCTATCATCTTCCTACACAAAACCTAACACCAAACTTACACTAATGACAAATTATATTTTTGAATTAAGACTAATGGGACATTTTTGGCGTTTTCAGGTCACTCTATTTCATGGCCTGATGGAGGATTGGCCTGGTGGAACTATTGGGCCTGGCCGGTAATCTGGCCTGGATGGAAAGGGCTAGGCCTGCAGGCACGACGTGGCCTGCAGGCTGCGGAGATGGTGTCTCAAAGGGCAGAAACTCGGCGGCTGCCGATGTGTGCCGCGGCTGCAGACTCGCAGATTTTACGGCGCGGGATTTGCTGCTCCTCGCAAGGAACAGACTCACCAGGCAGGTATGTCTTCCGAAGAGTCCGTGGTCCAAGTAAGGCTGCGTGTTTTCTTGCAGAGTTAACTGCACTGACCGTTTGCTTGATTTTAACTGATGTTCAACTGAGATGCAGGTGGTCGCATTGGCGTGGGCATTCGGGCATCTGCCGACGGTTCAAACGGCGCTCTCCCAAACGGTAACCGCGGGTCGACGACCGATGTTATCCGTGCCAGGGCAGCTGTGTTCATCGATATATGTCTATCGGAACTGGAAATGAACACAGCCGATTCGCAGAATGCAACAAAATTGACACACATTTAAATACTACATTACATTCTCTACACATATTTAGTTCCTGCTTTTTTTTAAAAAAAAGAATTTAACTCAACATTGAAATTAAAAATAATTTAATTATTTTTTGGTACGCGTTTTATTCTTTGTTTACATTTTTTTTCGCCTTAGTGGTCGCAGTTCCCCTTAGTGATCGCAGTTCGATCACAATCGACCGACCACCACTTTTTTCCATTCACTCAGTGTTATCGTTCCAGGACTGCACTAGCTCAAATATTAAATATCACTTAGTGGGCAACCGTGACTTTTAAAATCACTTATTTTTTATTTATCGTCTCATTGTGCACTGTATTGTGGTATTACAAAGCTCTGCAACATTGCAAAAAATTATCGAATATATTTTCCTCCGTCTGAGAAAATATATCCTAATAATAAATAATTTAAATTTATTTTATTAATTTATATACTCATTGTAGCTGGCTCGAGGTCAAGGGTTAAGAAATATAAAAACAATTTGTTTTTAATTTATTTCCAATATATTTCGGTTACTCTACGGTAAACCGTCTTCAGGGCTAAAAACATAAAATTATAAAATTACAAAATGGAAATGACAATGTTCATAAAACTAAAAACTAAACTGAACAATACTAAATAACATACATTAATTTGACACGTCTGCTCTTGCTGGCGCGGAGTTCCTAACTAGCTTAGGAAGTAAATGTCTGTATATATGAGCGCAGTTTTCTGTGTCCGTTTTGTAGTTTAATCTATCTTGTGTTGGTGTGTTGATTATGTGTATCATTTCGAGAGTGTAACGTTTAGCATAGTGTTGTTCTTGTTGTAGTATTGTTGTTGCGTCAAAATTGGGAGAGTGGTGTTTGTTTGCACAGTGGGTCATGAGAGCTGTTTTTTGTGTTGTACATTGGTGGCGTAATTTGAAATCTGATTTGTGTTGAGCTAATCTTGTTTTTAATTTTAATTTTGTCGTTCCTACATACACTCCATCGCATGTTTCAGTCATGTTGCCCCTGCAAGGAATTTTATATATCACATTGTTTTTGTCTAGTGCAGTTATTTTTGACTTAGTGTTGCTATAGAGATGTCTGAGTGTATGGAACGGTTTATGTGCTATTTGTACTTCTGCACTATTGTAACAGTCAGATCTCATGAATCTTTCGGATAGTGTAGGTACATATGTAAGAGATTTATATAATTTTAGTTGTCTATTTTTGTTGTCCCTCGGTGGTTCCTGATATTTTTGTATAAGTTTCTTAATTAAGAATTTTGGAAAGTCGTTGTCCGTAAGTATTTTTGTTACTTCCCTCTTTATTTCGTTGTGGTACATTTTATCAGAGAACTCAAGAATATTAATTTATATTTATTTATTTTTTCCACATTATAATATTATTTTTTAAAATAAATTATTTTGCGTTTCTTTCTCTCAGAATTTCACGCTGAGTATAATAATTGTTCCGATAATTATTATTACTCAATAAAATATATCGATAATTATAAAATAATGTTTATATTATATTTTGTAGCATTATATCTATATTATTGTATTTTTATTATATAAGCTTTATCGGATTTAACGATTAATCGATGTTAAAGACAAATTAAGAAGTTCCGATAGTTGTTAATCTATTTTTGAATCATCGTGTAATTAAATCGATAGAATTAGAGTTAAGACGATTGTTATCGAAGATCGGCATTCAATAAGAAAAGTGCAAGTGCTAAACGACGCATTAAGAAATAAAAGTGTAATTAAATAATCAAAATAAAGTGAAACTACTTAAAAATAAAATAAGAACTTCATGCAACAACTTCAGAAGTGGGATTGCCAGCCTACATATATATAAAAAAAAAAAACCCATTTTTTTATCAATATTGAAAATTGACGCGGCAAGTGACGCCGAAAGTGACGCCAAAACGACGCCATCATTTTTTTTCCGTTACTATGAAGAAAAAAGAGCTGATGAAATTACTTACTGCGAATAAAATAGACTTTCCGACCAAAGCAACCTTCAGACAATTATCAGTAATTGCATCAAAACATAATCTGCATAATCTTATGGATACTTCTGAATCAGATTTGGACGCAACAGTGGTGAACAATTGCAAAATGGAAGAAATTACGTCGCAGGTTTTTGATAAGGAAGAAGAAGAACTAGACGCTGCTATAAGAATTGCTCAGAAGAAGAAATTGTTGGCCGAGCTTTCACAAAGTCTTGGCAGTGCTGGTGGTGATACGCGGGACATTGTACGCAGTGTTGTTCCATTTGCAGGAGCTGAGTCATGTGATGCAAAAAAATGGTTAACGGATTTTGAACGTGCTTGTGACGCAGTAAATGATGCCGACGTTTTTAAACTTCGCTGCATACGACTTTTAATGAAACCAGCATCAGAGGGAGAACTTTTCTTACGTGTTGACCGCTCTGCAAACTATGCCGAATTCAGAGACAATTTTTTGAAAACCTTCGGATATGACTACACTATGGCAGAAATAATATCTCAATTGAAGGCAAATGTGTATGTACCAGGCAAAATCTCCATAATTGGGTACATTCTACAGATGCAAGAAATAGCTGCACGTGCTGAAGTGGATGAAGCGCAAACAGTGAAACTTATAATAGATGGCTTTCAGGATAGTTCTTCAAGTATTGCCATACTGTATCATGCTCAAACGATTGAACAACTTAAGCAACTATCACGTCGATATGCTGAATTGCGGGCAAAGTCTTCAGCAGTGACTAAATCTTCTGCAACTTCACGAGTGTCAGCAGCTGAGGCTGACAAGATTGGTATCCGGTGCTTCAATTGTTCAAAGTATGGACATTACGCATCATCTTGCACTGCTCAAAAACGTGCAAAGGGTTCCTGCTTCCGATGTGGATCACTTCAGCATATGTTAAAGGATTGTACGCAACAATCAGTGACGTCTTCAGAGCTTGTTGGAACGACTGATCCTAAGGTTGAACCGGAAAATAATAATCATTGCTTCCTCCCAATATTTAATAAGGTAGGAGTATATTTTTATACTGAAAAAACGCTTAAGTCTAATTTGATTTTTCTTTCTGCCATGTTCGACACCGGAAGCAAAATTAATTTAATCAAAAGGTCAAAGGTGCCATATAGTAGTATAAGTGAGAAACTATATTCGACAAATTTTCGTGGTATCAATGGAGCTCAAATATTTTCATTTGGAAAAGTTTACTTATATATTAAGTTTAATGAAATTATCAATAATACAGAATTTTATGTTATCCCAGACTGTTATTTTGAAACAGATATATTAATTGGTAGACAGTTCATGAAAACATTTGGAGTTGAATTAATTTGTGTTAATGAAATTGAAAAGAAAATAAAAATTGAAGTACAAAGACAATTATTGAACAATTTAAATCAATTTTCTTCAGAAATATCTTCAGAAATTAGTAATTCTAGTGATAGTGACCTTTCAGATATAGTGAACTTTAGTGACAATAAGCATTTGACAGAATTGAAAACCTTAAGCTCTTCAGAAATTAGAAATTCTAGTGATAGTGATCGATTAGCAACAGTGAAATTTAGTAACAATATATTTGATTTGGATACGAAAATTTTAGGAAAAGATACAGCGGAAGATTGCATATTAGCTATTGAGCTGGATGATTCAGAGTCGTTAAATATTGATTTAAAATTGGATAAGATCGAACGCAGTAGGGTTTTAGAAATAATTAAAGTTAACTATTCAGATGTCGAAAATATTGACCCTGTTGAACATAATTATGAAATGAATATTAAACTTCAGACAGACGGCTCAGTTTATTCAACACCGCGAAGACTTTCATATCAAGACAGACAGACAGTTGATAACACTATAGAAGACTTATTGAAGAAAGGATTTATTAGACCTAGCGAATCTCCCTACACATCAGCAATAGTTCTGGTTAAGAAGAAGTCAGGTGAAAAACGTATGTGTGTAGATTACAGACAACTTAACAAAATGACAATAAGAGATGGATACCCTTTACCACATATCAATGATTGTTTAGAAAAAATGGAAGGAAATCAATATTTCTCTCTTTTAGATTTAAAGTCTGGGTTTCATCAAGTTAAAATGGCAGAAAGTTCGATTCAATATACCGCTTTTGTTACACCTAATGGACAATACGAATATCTTAAGATGCCTTTTGGGTTACGAAATGCCCCTTCCGTATTTCAGAGGTTTATAAACTTTATTTTTAAACCATTAATGCGAGAACATAGTATTATTGTTTACATAGATGATATTGCTATTGGAACAAAAACAATTGAAGAACACTTTGTAGTCTTAGGTAAAGTTTTGAAAGTATTGGCTCAACATAGATTAGAACTTAAATTAAGCAAGTGCCAATTTTGTTTCACAAAAATTGAGTTTCTTGGTTATTCAGTTAGCAAGAATGGCATTAGTCCTAATAGTGAACATATTGAAGCCATTAAACACCTTCCGATTCCAAGAAGTGCAATTGAAATGCAAAAATGTTTAGGATTGTTTTCATATTTTAGACGATTTATTCCTAGTTATTCAAAAGTTGTAAGACCATTAAACGAACTAGTTAAACAGGACTCTAAGTTTAAAATGGATGATAGATGTTTTGAAATTTTTGAGTATTTACGAGAAAAACTTATTTCTTCACCATTGTTAGCCCTTTACAATCCTAAGAAAGAAACAGAATTGCATTGTGACGCAAGTGCCGAAGGATTTGGAGGAATATTAGTGCAAAAACAAGAAGACAATAAATTCCATCCAGTTTGTTATTTTTCTCAGACAACAACAGCAGCCGAAAAGAGATATCACAGTTTTGAATTAGAGACGTTAGCTATTATTTATTCACTCAACAAATTTAGAATATATTTAGAAGGAATTCCATTTAAAATCATAACAGATTGTAATTCATTGACTCTGACTTTAAATCGCAAAAGTGTAAATGCCAGAATAGCTCGATGGGCCTTACAACTAGAGAACTACAACTATACCATTGAACATAGAAGTGGCAAATATATGACACATGTTGATGCCCTTAGTCGCTATACTAGATCATTGAGTGAAGAATTTAAATATGAGCCAATAGTGACAATAGATGAAGATGAACAAAGAAACCAATTAGTTGCAGTGATTGACAGTGGTGATATTAATTTTCAACTTCAGATTACACAAAATAGAGATGACAGAATAGTAAAATTAAAAGAAAAATTAGAAAATGGACCCGTAAAAGATTTTATACTTGATGATGGTATTGTTTATAGACAGTTTAAAGATATGGAACTTTTATATGTTCCTGAAGAAATGGAAACTAATTTAATTAGAACAGTACATGAAAAGTTATGTCATTTAGGAACTGAAAAATGCGTAAATGAAATTCTAAACCATTATTGGTTTCCGAATATGACAACCAAAGTGAAATCATTTATTGAAAATTGTCTTAAGTGTATTATGTTTACAATTCCTCCACACGCAAACAATAGAACTCTTCATAACATCCCTAAGAAACCAATTCCCTTTGACACACTACATATAGACCATTTTGGACCCCTGCCTTCAATTATTTCTAAAAAGAAGCATATTTTAGTTGTTATTGATAGTTTCACTAAATTCGTAAAGCTATTTTCAGCTAACACTACAAGCACAAAGGAAGTGTGTATGTGTTTAACAAAGTATTTTGAAAACTATAGCCGACCTCGTAGAATCATCAGTGATAGAGGATCCTGCTTCACATCTTCAGAATTTAGTGAATTCCTTTTAGAAAATAATATTGAACATGTCAGAGTAGCGACCGCATCACCTCAAGCGAATGGACAAGTAGAACGCGTAAATAGAACACTTAAGACCATGTTAGCTAAAATCACAGAGCCAGTGCAACATTCAGATTGGTGTAAGTTATTAAATAAAGCTGAATTTGCTATTAATAACTCAGTACACTCCAGTACTGGAGAAATACCATCAGTTCTGCTTTTCGGAATACAACAAAGAGGAAGTGACGTTGATGCTCTGACTGAATATTTAGAAAATATAAGCAATTCAAATAAAAGTCGTGATCTTGATAATTGTCGCAAAAAAGCTTCTGAGAATATTGAAAATAAGCAGAGGAAAAGTTCAGAGTACTATCAAAAGTATCATAAGAATCATGAGACGTTTTCAGTAGGCGACTTTGTAGTAATGAGAAACATTGATACCACGATAGGCACAAATAAAAAATTTCTCCCCAAATATAAAGGCCCGTATTGCATAAAAAAAGTTTTACCTAATGACCGATACGTTTTAGAAGATATTGAAAATGGGCAAATTACGCAATTACCTTATGAAGGTATTGTAGAAGCTTCTCGATTACGAAACTGGGCAGACTGGCGTGATCAGTGTAAAAATTACTCCCCATTAGACTAACATTTTAAACTATTAAATATTATATACTATTAAGATTTGTATATACATTTGTACATATTAACTAACAATTTAATTTAATTTAATTACTATGCAAATATTTGAATATCATATAGATCGAGGACGATCTTAATTGTCAGAATGGCCGAGCTGTAGCATTATATCTATATTATTGTATTTTTATTATATAAGCTTTATCGGATTTAACGAATCATCGATGTTAAAGACAAATTAAGAAGTTCCGATAGTTGTTAATCTATTTTTGAATCATCGTGTAATTAAATCGATAGAATTAGAGTTAAGACGATTGTTATCGAAGATCGGCATTCAATAAGAGAAGTGCAAGTGCTAAACGACGCATTAAGAAATAAAAGTGTAATTAAATAATCAAAAAAAAGGGAAACAACTTAAAAAAAAAAAAAAAATCTTACAACAAAATTTTTAAACTTTTTTCAAAAAAGGGTGTTCTCTTAATATCTTATCAAACACCTCCCTCAATAGTTTCATTAAAAATTCCTCTTTTTTTTTTATAAATTTTTTTTTTTTTTTTAAAATCCCTTTTTTCTCCCCTCTTTTTTCCTCCTCTTTTTTTTTTTTCGTCCCTCGCGTCATCAGCATCAATTGCATTTTTTTTCGCTTTCTTGAAAGCTTGTTATGCCAATTGATAGTGGTAAAGACACCAAGAAACACCTTATTGTACCTACGACTACGCTCCATAGACGCTCCAGCTCTCTTCCAAGTTCGCTTCTTGGTAGAACACCTTCTCCAGCCACTATCCGGAAAGTTTCAACTCCGGCCACTTCTAAGGTTACTCAGGTACCAAACATTTCGGTGCACACTCCTCCAATCACTCGTTCAGTTGGTCATCAAATTTCACTGGCAATAAAAATGGCACTCCAAGAGTTCATTAATGCTTCTGATAAGCTCACGCAGTTCGAAGCTAGGATCCAAAATTCTCCTACAGCCTCACTTCACACTCACAGAGTGCGTCTTGAGCAGCTTCGGTCCATATGGACTACCGTAGAGCTTAAATATGAGCTCTGTTCCAACGCATTGTCTCAAACGGAGACGAATGCTGACGACAAGATCGCCATGCAAGCAAGGTATGACCACTGTTATTCCATATACGAGGAACTTGCCTCTCAACTAAATGAGAGTATAGAGACCGCAACGGCTCCCCCTCCAGCACCTGCAGCACCACAAATGGCCTTCCAGCCACGAAGCTACCGGTCACCACCCATCGATGCTGAAGTGTTCAGCGGTGACTACCTTAAATGGCCAACTTTCCGTGATCTGTTCACAGCGGTCTACATTTCCGATCCCGGCCTAAGTCAGATCGAGAAACTGTTTCATCTAAATGCAAAGACCAGTGGCGAAGCAAAGGCAATCGTGTCCAAATCTCCTCTCACGAATGAGGGTTTCTCTTCTGCTTGGAAGAACTTGACGGATAGGTTTGAAAATAAGAGGCTGTTAGTCAACAGCCAACTTTAAATCCTCTTCAACCTTCCGTCAGTCTCTCAGGAGTCTGGAGCCGCCATCCAAATACTTCAAAGCACAATACAAAGTTGCTTAACGGCTCTAGACCACTCCCAAATCAGCACTGAGAATTGGGATTGCCTTTAAATCTTTCTATGCTCGTCTAAACTCACTTTGGGAGCAGTCCGTACAGAATAAGGCTGAAATTCCGTCGTGGAAGGAAATGTCAAATTTCCTTTCAGAACGCTATCGCACATTGGAAGCGATAGAGAACGTACAACCTAGCAAAAGCCCACAGACAAGTCCCAAACCTGCTCGAAAAGAGCCTCCTTCGAGGAAGGTCAACTCTTTTGAGACAGTGGTTGTAGCCAAACCGCAAACCTGCAAACTTTGCTCAAAGGAGAACCATCCTATACGTCTGTGTCCGCTCTTTCTCCAAATGGCTGTTGATGAAAGGTCCAATATCATCAAACAGCAGAAGTTGTGTCTAAACTGCTTCGCAAGAGGACACATCCTTAAAGATTGCACGAGTCAACATAATTGTTTTAGGTGCAAGGGTCGCCACAATACACTCCTGCATCGTGGCACCCCTCCTACTGCGCCCTCTTCAGCAGATTCTGCACCAACTCCCCAAAATTCGAATATACAGTCCAC
>JAECXB010000190.1:0-23259 GCA_018151435.1 Zaprionus africanus
ATAATTTAAAGTAAATTTCAATTAAAAAAATTTTTAATACGTGATTAAATTTTCTTATAAAATAATTAAATTAGGAGTAAGTTTCAACATTCACGTGCTTTAAAATATTGCTATTAAACACTATTGATTATTTAGATCTATTTAAATTTTAAATCAAATATAAATTAAATAATTGAACGGGATTTATCAACAAAACTTAAGTGACACAATTTAAAATATTTTGTTCCCTCATTCATTTTATGCACTTAAGTAATTGATTCTATTGCTATAACCATACTTAGTTACGCGTAACCATACTAAACAAGTTAACTATTCGATATCATAGTAATTCTTTACCTCAATGGAAATTTCTTCTTATGGCAAATTTCAACAATTTAATTAGACCACCAGTGCTCAACTTAGAAACAGAATCTGATGCAATAAACCGAACAGAACCTAACGCACCTAATCTAATTCAACAACACAGACAAGTCGCAAGACAAGAAACACACCAACAAAACAGAAACATAATGGCACAGCCCGAACAACTAGCCGAAATCGTTCGTCAGATTCTGGCCGAACAACTCCCAACTCTCTTGCATCAAAGTCAAAGTTCTAGCTTTGATATCGCAAATGTCGAGAGCCAGGGTATTAACCCAGAACATCAACATAATTTACAAGATTTAGACAAAGTCCCCGATATTGTAAGATCTTTGCATGATTTTTCCGGTGACCCAGCTGAATTCGGTTCCTGGAAAAAGAGTGTAGATAGAATATTAGAAACTTATGCTCACACCGTAGGTACAGCAAAGTATTTCGGTATTTTGCACACAATTCGAAATAAGATAAAAGGCATCGCAGACATTGCCCTCGATTCTTACAATGTCCCGTTGAACTGGGCAGTAATCTCAAAGTGCTTAACATTACATTACGCAGACAAACGAGATATTTCCACCTTGGAATATCAAATGACAACAATATTTCAAAAGTCCAATCAGACAGTTGAAGAATTCCATCAAGTTGTTTACAGACATTTGTTTCTAATACTCAATAAAATAAGTTGCATGGAATTGGGCAGGGAATCAGAATTGGTTATGACCAAGTTGTACAGGGATAAAGCTTTAGATACCTTTATCCGAGGTCTCCGTGGCGACCTCCCCGGTTGCTGGGCATAAAAGAACCCACTGACTTGCCATCTGCTTTGCACTTGTGCCTAATGTTGGAAAACCAGACTTACCGTATCAATCACGCTTCGGGCAAAATTCAACAGAACACTTTTTGAAGCACACCTCAAGGGCCGCCTCCACGCCCACTACCTATACCCAATAATATGGGTTACCAAACCAGACCAATACTACCCCCCAGACCCATGCCAGCAGGAGTGTTTAATGCTAACTTTGGACACCCACAATACCGACCAGCACCAAATAATTTTGGGCAACAATTTCGACAAGCTCCGATAGCACAACCCCCATCACACCAACCGTATCCACCACCTCGTCCGATTGCAACAAAACCCCAACCAGGACCAGAACCAATGGACATGGACAGAAGCCCTCACTCTAGGCAAATTAATTATATGAACAGGCATCAAATTGATGCCTCTGGTAAACGACCCCCAATACCTATTACAGATCCAGCTAAAAGACAAAGAAATTTTAATATCCAAACTGAAATTGAACAACAAACTGAGGCAGAACAAGGAGCACCGACAATGGCCGATTACGAACAGACTTTAGCAGAACAAGATGAACAGACAGACTATGAACAAACACTTGGTGAATACACAGAAGTGATTGACAGCAATGACCAAGAACCAGAGCATGACTATTCCTATCTCAATTTTTTAGGGTAACTGACTCTTCACTGTCATATTTTGAATGTAAGGTGAGGAGTGGATAAATCTTAAAAATATTAATTGATACCGGATCTAATCGAAATTATATTCAACCAAAACATGTCTCAAGCCCGTTACCAAACGAAACCATATTCAATGCTGTCTCTGTAGGTGGCGATATAAAAATAACTCATCATAAAAACGCCAATTTATTTAACGATCTAAATACAATAGTTAAATTTTTCCTATTACCAACTCTCAAAACTTTTGACGCGATATTAGGCAATGAGAAGGGAAGGTATACAAGGTAAAGCTACTGACTGCGTTCAACTTGGTGGGCGCCAGTGTGATCCTTGTCCCTGCTTTCTTCAAGTTGACGCACTACCTCCACGTGGTTTTCCCTGGATTGTAACTTAGCAACCGCTGAGTTATAAACCAAAGTGCACGGCGGGATCCTAGTCCTTAAATTAGGTTTTGGCGTAGGACTTGATATCCACCCAAGGAAAATAGCACATCAGCGAAGAATGCAAGAGAAGCCACGGATAGATACCCGCTGTCATACAGATAGGCGAGAGTTTGGTTGTGGATTCGTCGTAGGAGCCAGGCTACGGCACCGAGTCTCACAGTTTACATCTGTAAATGAGAGACTTGCGACGATCCGAGTAGCTGCCAGATTCTTTAACATCACCCTTATCTGTGCACACGCACCAACGGAGGAGAAGGACGACGCCGTCAAGGATGCTTTCTATACAGAACTCGACCGAGTGTATAGCCGCTGCCCGTCACATGACATTAAGATTTTAATGCCAAAATCGGACGGGAAAGCATCTTTGGAGCAACCGTTGGACAGCACAGTCTACATGAGTCTACCTCGACAAACGGGCTTAGACTTATAGGTTTTGCTGCTGCGCACAATATGACAGTTAGCAGTACAAGATACCGTCATCTCAACATCCACAAAGCAACCTGGCTGTCACCTGATCGTCTGACTTGCAACCAGATTGATCATATTGTGATCGATGCAAGGCATGCGTCTAGCATACTTGATGTGAGATCGACTCTGACCACTACCTTGTCGCAGCCAAGGTTCGCGCACGGTTGTGTGTCGCGAAAATCTCACGTCAAGATATGCCAAGAAAGCTTGACATCGAAAAGCTGCAATCACAACAGCACAGGGATGCCTTCTCCGCTCGATTCTCAGGCCGACTTGGCCAGCACCCTCCAACGCATATAAATACGTCAGATATGTGGACGTGCCTATCTACCGCCATTAATACTTCTGCTGTGGAAATCCTTGGATTCCAACGTCCCCCAAAACGGAATTCATGGTATGATCAGGAGTGTCGGGAAGCGACTGCTGCAAAGAACGCTGCATACAGGCGGACGCTGCAAGCAGGAGCCACACGAGCAGTGGTGGATATTTATTTGACGCGGAGAAGAAATGAGAAGCGCCTTTTCAGGAGGAAGAAGCAGGAGATGGAAAGGCTTGAGTGTGAGAAGTTGGAGAATAGCAGGAGCAGGAATGATGCCCGCGACTTTTATCGGAGGGTCAAACGCATGACTCAAGGGTATAAGTCTGGATCGCTTGCCTGCAGGAGGGATGATGGAAATCTTGTCACAGATGCAGAGACAGAACTGAGGTTGTGGAGGGATCACTTTGAAAGCCTTTTGGCTGGAGACAACCAAGAGCCTGATGAAGAAGATCCACTAACCCCAATCAGAGAGGATGGTGTTGAAGTTCCCATCCCTAGCCATACGGAAGTCGAAGTTGCCATAAAACGACTTAAAAACAATAAAGCCGCGGGAGCGGACGGACTACCGGCTGAACTGTTTAAGGCTGGAGGCGATGAGTTGGTAAGGAGCATGCACCAGCTAATTTGCAACGTATGGTTAGCTGAAAACATGCCCAATGATTGGAATCTGAGTATGATCTGCCCCATTCTGAAGAATGGTGATGCAACACAACGCATCAATTATCGTGGCATCAGCCTTCTTCCCGTCGCATACAAAGTTCTCACGAGCGTAATGTGTGAGCGACTTAAGCCATATGCTGAAGCATTGATCGGACTGTATCAATGCGGCTTTCGGCCTGGTCGGTCCATAGTCGACCAGATCTTCACACTACGCCAGATCCTGGAGAAAGCGTATGAGAACAAAATCGACACCTACCACCTGTTTGTCGATTTTAAAGCTGCTTTTGATAGTCCACGGCGAGGACGCCTGTACGCCACCATGTCTGAGCTTGGTATTCCTGCAAAGCTAGTACGGCTTTGTAGTATGACATTGAGCAACACCATCAGCTCTGTCAAGGTAGGAAATGACCAGTCCGAAACCTTCAGTACCAGGCGGGGTCTCAGACAAGGCGACTCGCTATCTTGTGTGCTCTTCAACCTGCTAATGGAGAGTGTCATAAGGAAAGCTGGAGTGCATCGAGGGGGCACAATACTGGGACAGAAATGTGTCCAGCTCCTTGGTTACGCTGATGATATTGACATCAATGGTCGTACCAAGCGTGATGTGACGGCGGCTTTTGGAGCTTTGGAAAGAGAATCGGCTAGAGTTGGTCTTGCAGTGAATATGGGCAAATCAAAGTTTATGGTGTGCAGTAACCGAGAGACGCGGCGTCTTGACTCTCATCTTACTGCTGGAGTCTATGACTTTGAGTCGCTCAAGGACTTTGTCTATCTAGGAACTGCAGTGACCAGCAACAACGATGTCAGCCTAGAGATCAAGTTATTTTGGGCTCAGTAGGCAAATGAACAGCAGAGCTTTCTCTCGAAAGACGAAGCTAACGCTTTACAAGGCACTCATCATCCCAGTGCTTCTATATGGTGCGGAAGCCTGGATGAGCTATATAGTGATATGGACATAGTCAAGCGAATTAATATTCAGCGATTTCGCTGGCTTGGCCACATAGCCCGTATGGAAGGAACAACTCCAGCTCGATTCGTTTTCGATGCGGTAGTTGGCGGACAACGTAGGAGAGGAAGACCACGCGCACGTTGGAGTGACCAATTCTGGACGCAATTCTGGCGACGCTTGGGATCACCAACTGGCGGAGTCGCGCACAGGACAGAGGAGCGTGGAGGCAAATCGTGCATCAGGCTCTACCCCGTTAGGGGTGTTTATGCCATATATATATATGTCGGTGTAATAGTAGTAGTAGTAGTAGAACATTACGCATGACCTCGAATTATTTCTTCATATTATGTTTTGCGTCTTTGCAAGAGTTGTCCGTCGTTTTTCTGCAAGTAACGTTAGAGCGGTGCGACAACACCGTGTCGCCTGTTTAATTGCACGGTGTGTCCGTCGTTTTTCGGCAAGTACCGTTGGAGCGGGGCGAAATAATTGAACTTGTGCGGGCCATATAAACAACCGCATCTGATGGGTGCAGTTCAGTGTTGCAGTTCCTAAGGGATTTATAAATCATAGAGGCCAAATTTTCGAAATCACGTTTGATTCTGGAGCTGGATGCTCGCTGCTGAAAGAAAAGCTAAGTACTAAATTTTCTAGTAAAAGATTTAATAGATTTTAATAATAAATGTTGTTATGCTAAAAAGCATTGGCAATAATGGAATATGTAGTACTGTATTGGTTTACAGTATCGTAAAAATTGACGATTATTGCATTGAAGTGCAAGAGAGGCATCAAACCAAGTTAAGTCCAAAATTCAAGGGGCCTTTTTGAAATAATACAGGTTCTGGAGGGTGACAGGTACAGTTTAAAGTCCTTAACCAATATAAGAAATTATAAATATGCAGATAAAGATTTAAGAAAAATGCCAGAGGGGCAAGTGCCCGTGGAGTTGAATGTGTGTGAAGAGACCTAAAGTGAAAATGTTGAAGCCACTGAAGAAAGTGAAGCACACCAATAAAGGTGGTGAAAGAATTACTGCTGGCCAAAGAAAATGGCAGAGTAACAAGATAAATAATGCAAGCACAAGTGCAAAACAAACTGATGTTTGTTTTGATCATGGCGTGTGGGGCATTGAATTTGTGATGTTGAATGAAGAAGAATAATTGATTTTGTTAAAAATTACATGATAGTAAGAATTATGGAAAGATATTGGTTAAACAGGCTTGATACTGTTCTGTGAAATTAACTTGATTAGTTTATACAAATTGAAATGGAAATATTTAATCTTTTGTTTATAATAAAATTATAAAAAGACAATTGGATGGAACACGAGGTCGTGTAAGAGTCAGGATGGCCGTGTCGGAGTAATAGTAGTAGTAGTAGTAGAACATTACGCATGACCTCGAATTATTTCTTCATATTATGTTTTGCGTCTTTGCAAGAGTTGTCCGTCGTTTTTCTGCAAGTACCGTTAGAGCGGTGCGACAACACCGTGTCGCCTGTTTAATTGCACGGTGTGTCCGTCGTTTTTCGGCAAGTACCGTTGGAGCGGGGCGACAACGCCGTGTCGCCTGTTTAGTTGCACGGCGATGCGACGTTGACGCCGAGTGTGGTTCGAGGTTTCGTATAGGCTGTCGCCCGAGCAGGGACCTGATGAGAAGGAAATCTTGTTAAGTCAGATTAGTACATTAGTACGACTCCATCAGTCCCAAAAACCCCTGTTGCATTCTTTGGTACGCGGATTTACTAAAGGCAACCCATAGGCGGTCTACATGTTCTGTAAGGTACGACCGCAGAACATCCTCTACGCGTGTTCATCGCAGGATCCCGAGTAACAACGTAAAAAGGACAACATCCGGATCACCAGGAGGAGTAGCCGTATCAAGTTAGCAATGTAAGTAGAGTTAAGTGAATCAGATTACCTAAAACGAAATAAGAACATAAGAAAACTAAAGCACAAATAATTCAAAGTAAAATAGCGATATGTTAAAAGCAAAAACAAAGTGAAAGTGTTTAAAGAAATTGACGAAAGTCTGTGAATAAAATAAATAAGCGTAAAGCAATAAAATAAAATATCACTGCACTACCAATAAAAAAATCAGTGCAACAAGCTCAATCTTGCGAATCCCAAGGGACCCTCTAAGGTAGAAGAGCAAAACCAGACACTGGTTTTCAACAATTAAAATAAATTAAATTCACTTTAAACAATACACAGTTCTTTGATCACGTTCCTTTGCTAAAACTAAATAAAGTAAAATTCGAAATTATTAGCAAATACAATTCATACGCAACTAAATAAGTTTAACAAAATTATTATGATTCATAATTTAAAGTAAATTTCAATTAAAAAAAATTTTTAATACGTGATTAAATTTTACTATAAAATAATTAAATTAGTAGTAAGTTTCAATATTAACGTGCTATAAAATATTGCTATTAAACACTATTGATTATTAAGATCTATTTAAATTTTAAATCAAATATAAAATATCTAAATAATTGAACGGATTTATCAACAAAACTTAAGTGACACAATTTAAAATATTTTGTTCCGTCATTCATTTTATGCACTTAAATAATTGATTCTATTGCTATAACCATACTTAGTTACGCGTAACCATACTAAACAAGTTGACTATTCGATATCATAGTAATTCTTTACCTCAATGGAAATTTCTTCTTATGGCAAATTTCAACAATTTAATTAGACCACCAGTGCTCAACTTAGAAACAGAATCTGATGCAATAAACCGAACAGAACCTAACGCACCTAATCTAATTCAACAACACAGACAAGTCGCAAGACAAGAAACACACCAACAAAACAGAAACATAATGGCACAGCCCGAACAACTAGCCGAAATCGTTCGTCAGATTCTGGCCGAACAACTCCCAACTCTCTTGCATCAAAGTCAAAGTTCTAGCTTTGATATCGCAAATGTCGAGAGCCAGGGTATTAACCCAGAACATCAACATAATTTACAAGATTTAGACAAAGTCCCCAATATTGTAAGATCTTTGCATGATTTTTCCGGTGACCCAGCTGAATTCGGTTCCTGGAAAAGCAGTGTAGATAGAATATAAGAAACTTATGCTCACACCGTAGGTACAGCAAAGTATTTCGGTATTTTGCACACAATTCGAAATAAGATAAAAGGCATCGCAGACATTGCCCTCGATTCTTACAATGTCCCGTTGAACTGGGCAGTAATCTCAAAGTGCTTAACATTACATTACGCAGACAAACGAGATATTTCCACCTTGGAATATCAAATGACAACAATATTTCAAAAGCCCAATCAGACAGTTGAAGAATTCCATCAAGTTGTTTACAGACATTTGTTTCTAATACTCAATAAAATAAGTTGCATGGAATTGGGCAGGGAATCAGAATTGGTTATGACCAAGTTGTACAGGGATAAAGCTTTAGATACCTTTATCCGAGGTCTCCGTGGCGACCTCCCCGGTTGCTGGGCATAAAAGAACCCACTGACTTGCCATCTGCTTTGCACTTGTGCCTAATGTTGGAAAACCAGACTTACCGTATCAATCACGCTTCGGGCAAAATTCAACAGAACACTTTTTGAAGCACACCTCAAGGGCCGCCTCCACGCCCACTACCTATACCCAATAATATGGGTTACCAAACCAGACCAATACTACCCCCCAGACCCATGCCAGCAGGAGTGTTTAATGCTAACTTTGGACACAATACCGACCAGCACCGAATAATTTTGGGCAACAATTTCGACAAGCTCCGATAGCACATCCCCCATCACACCAACCGTATCCACCACCTCGTCCGGTGCAACAAAACCCCAACCAGGACCAGAACCAATGGACATGGACAGAAGCCTTCACTCTAGGCAAATTAATTATATGAACAGGCATCAATTTGATGCCTCTGGTAAACGATCCCCAATACCTATTACAGATCCAGCTAAAAGACAAAGAAATTTTAATATCCAAACTGAAATTGAACAAAAAACTGAGGCAGAACAAGGAGCACCGACAATGGCCGATTACGAACAGACTTTTGAACAGACAGACTATGAACAAACACTTGGTGAATACACAGAAGTGATTGACAGCAATGACCAAGAACCAGAGCATGACTATTTCTATCTCAATTTTTTAGGGTAACTGACTCTTCACTGTCATATTTTGAATGTAAGGTGAGGAGTGGATAAATCTTAAAAATATTAATTGATACCGGATCTAATCGAAATTATATTCAACCAAAACATGTCTCAAACCCGTTACCAAACGAAACCATATTCAATGCTGTCTCTGTAGGTGGCGATATAAAAATAACTCATCATAAAAACGCCAATTTATTTAACGATCTAAATACAATAGTTAAATTTTTCCTATTACCAACTCTCAAAACTTTTGACGCGATATGAGGCAATGAGAAGGGAAGGTATACAAGGTAAAGCTACTGACTGCGTTCAACTTGGTGGGCGCCAGTGTGATCCTTGTCCCTGCTTTCTTCAAGTTGACGCACTACCTCAACGTGGTTTTCCCTGGATTGTAACTTAGCAACCGCTGAGTTATAAACCAAAGTGCACGGCGGGATCCTAGTCCTTAAATTAGGTTTTGGCGTAGGACTTGATATCCACCCAAGGAAAACAGCACATCAGCGAAGAATGCAAGAGGAGCCACGGATAGATACCCGAAAAACGTTGATAACCACGGAAAATTCAAAAAGGACAATGATCTGAGAGTATGCACTTGGAACGTACGCACATTGTACAGGCCTGGTGCCACTCAACAACTAGTGGATACTCTGAGCAATCTGAAGGCTGACATTACAGCTATCCAGGAAATGCGATGGAACGGAAAGGGATGCATGAAGAAAAGGAATTGTGACATATACTACAGCTGTCATACAGATAGGCGCGAGTTTGGTTGTGGATTCGTCGTAGGAGCCAGGCTACGGCACCGAGTCTCACAGTTTACACCTGTAAATGAGAGACTTGCGACGATCCGAGTAGCTGCCAGATTCTTTAACATCACCCTTATCTGTGCACACGCACCAACGGAGGAGAAGGACGACGCCGTCAAGGATGCTTTCTATACAGAACTCGACCGAGTGTATAGCCGCTGCCCGTCACATGACATTAAGATCCTCCTCGGAGATTTTAATGCCAAAATCGGACGGGAAAGCATCTTTGGAGCAACCGTTGGACAGCACAGTCTACATGAGTCTACCTCGGCAAACGGGCTTAGACTTATAGGTTTTGCTGCTGCTCACAATATGACAGTTAGCAGTACAAGATACCGTCATCTCAACATCCACAAAGCAACCTGGCTGTCACCTGATCGTCTGACTTGCAACCAGATTGATCATGTTGTGATCGATGCAAGGCATGCGTCTAGCATACTTGATGTGAGATCGACTCTGACCACTACCTTGTCGCAGCCAAGGTTCGCGCACGGTTGTGTCGCGAAAATCTCACGTCAAGATATGCCAAGAAAGCTTGACATCGAAAAGCTGCAATCACAACAGCACAGGGATGCCTTCTCCGCTCGATACTCAGGCCGACTTGGCCAGCACCCTCCAACGCCTATAAATACGTCAGATATGTGGACGTGCATATCTACCGCCATTAATACTTCTGCTGTGGAAATCCTTGGATTCCAACGTCCCCCAAAACGGAATTCATGGTATGATCAGGAGTGTCGGGAAGCGACTGCTGCAAAGAACGCTGCATACAGGCGGACGCTGCAAGCAGGAGCCACACGAGCAGTAGTGGATATTTATTTGACGCGGAGAAGAAATGAGAAGCGCCTTTTCAGTAGGAAGGAGCAGGAGATGGAAAGGCTTGAGTGTGAGAAGTTGGAGAATAGCAGGAGCAGGAATGATGCCCGCGACTTTTATCGGAGGGTCAAACGCATGACTCAAGGGTATAAGTCTGGATCGCTTGCCTGCAGGAGGGATGATGGAAATCTTGTCACAGATGCAGAGACAGAACTGAGGTTGTGGAGGGATCACTTTGAAAGCCTTTTGGCTGGAGACAACCAAGAGCCTGATGAAGAAGATCCACTAACCCCAATCAGAGAGGATGGTGTTGAAGTTCCCATCCCTAGCCATACGGTTGTCGAAGTTGCCATAAAACGACTTAAAAACAATAAAGCCGCGGGAGCGGACGGACTACCGGCTGAACTGTTTAAGGCTGGAGGCGATGAGTTGGTAAGGAGCATGCACCAGCTAATTTGCAACGTATGGTTAGCTGAAAGCATGCCCAATGATTGGAATCTGAGTATGATCTGCCCCATTCTGAAGAAGGGTGATGCAACACAACGCATCAATTATCGTGGCATCAGCCTTCTTCCCGTCGCATACAAAGTTCTCACGAGCGTAATGTGTGAGCGACTTAAGCCATATGCTGAAGCATTGATCGGACCGTATCAATGCGGCTTTCGGCCTGGTCGGTCCACAGTCGACCAGATCTTCACACTACGCCAGATCCTGGAGAAAGCGTATGAGAACAAAATCGACACCTACCACCTGTTTGTCGATTTTAAAGCTGCTTTTGATAGTCCAAGGCGAGACGCCTGTACGCCACCATGTCTGAGCTTGGTATTCCTGCAAAGCTAGTACGGCTTTGTAGTATGACATTGAGCAACACCATCAGCTCTGTCAAGGTAGGAAATGACCAGTCCGAAACCTTCAGTACCAGGCGGGGTCTCAGACAAGGCGACTCGCTATCTTGTGTGCTCTTCAACCTGCTAATGGAGAGTGTCATAAGCAGGGCTAACCAAAAATTTACGAAAAATCCCGAAATATTTATTTATTATTTACGATAAAACAAACGAAATAATTGTTGTAAATGTTTACCATAAAAGTTTATTTTCTTGAATTACATGGTCCATCATTGAGTCAAACAACATTATTACAGTGAATTATTACATGACTTCCCATATTTTCAAATGTAAAAGATCACCGGCAGTCCTTTAGTACTCTTTTGTAGCCGGAAAATGAGCGCTCCACATCACAAGATACTACCGCAGCGTGTTTGAATGCTTCGATTTCGGAAGGTGTCAGATTGTTGATGTTTTCATCCACTTCGTTCAGCTTTTCGCCACTTAAAACCTGCACGATCTTCCGCAAAGTTGCCAGTCCAGTGAAAACGTTTTTTTTCTCTCTTTTTAATGAAACAAAAACCGGTTTTTTCCTTGAATTTCAAATTTTCTATTTAAATCGATTTAAATCGATTTTTTCTTGAATTTTCGGAAACTAAATCAATTCAGTGAACATCGATTTATTTCCAGCTCTACTATGAACTGATCGGTTCGTGAAATACTCCATGTTTCTGTGTTAGATAAAAATCTAGATAAAAATAAATAGATAAAAATGAAAATAAACCTCTATTGTACTTATTTCGTCGTCGCGAATGTGCTTAGTCACTTATCGCTGTCCTTTACTTGACTCGAGGATTTCAGATAAAACACATTACTCGGAAATTTAAGTAAATAAATCGCTTCCAGAAAATTCCCTGAGTCCATAGATACATGATTCATGTATCTGCCTGGAAATTATTTCTTAGGATAAATCAATTTTTTGGGAATTTCTATTGATTTGAAGAAATAATATACATGTAATTTCACTTAATTATGTTAAAAAAGGCCAAAATATTTACGAAAAGCCGCAGATCGTTAAAATATTTATTTATTCCCAAATATGCCCAAAATATTTGAATAAATATTTAATATTTACGTAAATATTTTGGTTAGCCCTGGTCATAAGGAAAGCTGGAGTGCATCGAGGAGGCACAATACTGGGACAGAAATGTGTCCAGCTCCTTGGTTACGCTGATGATATTGACATCATTGGTCGTACCAAGCGTGATGTGACGGCGGCTTTTGGAGCTATGGAAAGAGAATCGGCTAGAGTTGGTCTTACAGTGAATATGGGCAAAACAAAGTTTATGGTGTGCAGTAACCGAGAGACGCGGCGTCTTGACTCTCATCTTACTGCTGGAGACTATGACTTTGAGTCGCTCAAGGACTTTGTCTATCTAGGAACTGCAGTGACCAGCAACAACGATGTCAGCCTAGAGATCAAGTTATTTTAGGCTCAGTAGGTAAATGAACAGCAGAGCTTTCTCTCGAAAGACGAAGCTAACGCTTTACAAGGCACTCATCATCCCAGTGCTTCTTTATGGTGCGGAAGCCTGGATGGCTATATAGTGATGTGGACATAGTCAAGCGAATTAATATTCAGCGACTTCGCTGGCTTGGCCACATAGCCCGTATGGAAGGAACAACTCCAGCTCGATCCGTTTTCGATGCGGTAGTTGGCGGACAACGTAGGAGAGGAAGACCACGCGCACGTTGGAGTGATCAGATGGACGCAATTCTGGCGACGCTTGGGATCACCAACTGGCGGAGTCGCGCACAGGACAGAGGAGCGTGGAGGCAAATCGTGCATCAGGCTCTACCCCGTTAGGGGTGTTTATGCCATATATATAGTAGCATATGTACCATAGCGCACCACTTGTCCACACATACACACACACAAACACTCCCACATACATACTTACACTTGACCATTGTACTTAGCATATAAGACAAACATTAATGTATTTCACCAGAAACCATCCGCCTGCTTAGACATAAACATTTGTATCCCCCAATTCGGCGACAATTCCGCCTGCTTAGACATAAACATTTTATCCCCAAATTCGGCGACAATAACAAATCTACCTACTCCGATCAGGAACGACGCGAATTGTCTCCGGGTTTCGCCTAAGTGTTTATTCGAAATAAAATTATATTTTTTTCATAAATACTAAACGCGAACTTGTTATTGGCGCAGCCGGTAGGATACCGATTAACGATTTGATCGATATCCGCAAAAGAACCGCGTGTGATCTAAAACCTTCGTTTGCGTGGCTAAATTAAATGCTACAAGAAGGTTGCAATCCGCCTAAATAGAAACTCAGTGCTCTGTGAAACACTTCAACTTGGTAGCCCACTGTAAAAGTGTGACCGCTACTAGAAGTGAACTTTTTTTAAAAAAAAAAAGAAAATCATAACTCAGTGCTGCAGTGAAGACCATTAAAAGACAATTGTCGTCTCAGGTCAAAACCCCGAAAAAAAAAAAAAAAAAAAATAAAAGCTAAGCGAGTGTAAACAACCAGCAATACAAAATTCAAAAATGGCACAGCCACAGCAACAACAACCACATCAAATTCAACTCCTTTCGGAAAGTCATCTGAACCAGGCCCTTGGTCAGATTCGACAAGTGCCAGTATTTAATGGTACAACATCAGAGCTGAGCTCGTTCATACGGAGAATCGAGTTTATCCAAAGTCTCTACCCGACAACCGACGCCCGGCAAGCACACATCATGTTTAGTGCAATCGAGATGCAGATTGGAGGTGATGCCCAGCGTGTGTCTCAGTTAAGTGCAGCCAACACCTGGATTGATCTGAAGGAAGCCCTTATCGTGGAATTCAAAACACAAACCCCATTCGAGGAACTCCTAAGAAGACTATACAACCCACCGTTCAACGGATCACTTCCACAACCCCAAGTGACCAAAGCAGTCCAACATATACACGCAGTTTTGATGATCAGTTACTATTTCTTACTATGTATTACCCAATATGTCCAAGGACAAAGTATCGAAGTTAATCCCATTCAAGCCAAAAATGGTTATTTAATTTTCACTACAGGATCAATAACCTTACCAGTAAACTATGAATATCATTGTCTAACCGTGAACATCACAAAAACAGAACAAACTTATAATAAATTAATAAAACAATCACATGAGTTCGAATCTGTATCCCAAGTTCAATATTTAGTTGAAAAGTTAGAAAGAGAAATGAATGGCATAAGAATAGTGAAGCGCAGCAAACGCGGCTTAGTTAATTTTATAGGTACAACGTACAAATACCTTTTGGAACTTTAGATCAATCAGACAAAGAAGAATTAGAACACAAAATTCATAATTTGGCAGAAAGCAGCGTCCAAACTAACGAACTTAATGAAGTAATAAGTGTTTATTGGAAATAAAGTTATATTTTTTTCATAAATACAAAACGCGAACTTGTTATTATATATATGTCGGAGTAATAGTAGTAAAAGTAGTAGAACATTACGCATGACCTCGAATTATTTCTTCATATTATGTTTTGCGTCTTTGCAAGAGTTGTCCGTCGTTTTTCTGTAAGTACCGTTAGAGCGGTGCGACAACACCGTGTCGCCTGTTTAATTGCACGGTGTGTCCGTCGTTTTTCGGCAAGTACCGTTGGAGCGGGGCGACAACGCCATGTCGCCTGTTTAGTTGCACGGCGATGCGACGTTGCCGCCGAGTGTGGTTCGAGGTTTGGTATAGGCTGTTAGAAAACGAGCAGGTCAGTATGCTTGAGGGACCGCCTGTGAACAGTTTGAAACACGCTACGCTCTAATGGGAGACGAACATAATTCGACATCAGAAGTGGGACCGGGTCCTATGCCTTCAACAGAAGATGGTCCATGGCGTACTATTATAGAAATGCAAAATAAAAATTTAATTGAACTTGTGCGGGCCATATAAACAACGGCATCTGATCGGTGCAGTGCAGTGTTGCAGTTCCTATAAATCATAGAGGCCAAATTTTCGAAATCACGTTTGATTCTGGAGCTGGATGCTCGCTGCTGAAAGAAAAGCTAAGTACTAAATTTTCTAGTAAAAGATTTAATAATGTTGTTATGCTAAAAGCATTGGCAATAATGGAATATGTAGTACTGTATTGGTTTACAGTAACGTAAAAATTGACGATTATTGCATTGAAGTGCAAGAGAGCAACCAAACCAAGTTGAGTCCAAAATTCAAGGGGCCTTTTTGAAATAATACAGGTTCTGGAGGGTGACAGGTACAGTTTAAAGTCCTTAACCAATATAAGAAATTATAAATATGCAGATAAAGATTTAAGAAAAATGCCAGAGGGGCATATAAACAACGGCATCTGATGGGTGCAGTGCAGTGTTGCAGTACCCAAGGGATTCATAAATCATAGAGGCCAAATTTTCGAAATCACGTTTGATTCTGGAGCTGGATGCTCGCTGCTAAAAGAAAAGCTAAATACTAAATTTTCTGGTAAAAGATTTAATAATGTTGTTATGCTAAAAAGCATAGGCAATAATGGAATATGTAATACTGTATAGGTTTTATAATGTAAAAATTGAGGATTATTGCATTGAAGAACAAGAGAGGCATCAAACCAAGTTGAGTCTAAAATTCAAAGGGCCTTTTTGAAATAATACAGGTTCTGGAGGGTGACAGGTACAGTTTAAAGTCCTTAACCAATATAAGAAATTATAAATATGCAGATGAAGATTTGAGAAAAATGCCAGAGGGGCAAGTGCCCGTGGAGTTGAATGTGTGTGAAGAGAGCGAAAATAAAAATGTTGAAGCCACTGAAGAAAGTGAAGCACACCAATAAAGGTGATGAAAGAATTACTGCTGGCCAAAGAAAATGGCAGAGTAACAATACTAGATAAATAATGCAAGCACAAGTGCAAAACAAACTGATGTTTGTTTTGATCATGGCGTGTGGGGCATTGAATTTGTAATGTTGAATGAAGAAGAATAATTGATTTTGTTAAAAATTACATTATAGTAAGAATTATGTAAAGATATTGGTTAAGAAGGCTTGATACTGATTTGTGAAATTAACTTGATAAGTTTATACGAATTGAAATGGAAATATTAAATCTTTTGTTTATAATAAAATTATAAAAAGACGATTGGATGGAACACGAGGTCGTGTTAGAGTCAGGATGTCCGTGTCGGAGTAATAGTAGTAGCAGTAGTAGAACATTCCGCATGATCTCGAATTATTTCATCATATTATTTTTTGCGTCTTTGCACGAGGTGTCCGTCGTTTTTCTGCAAGTACCGTTGGAGCGGGGCGACAACGCCGTGTCGCCTGTTTAGTTGCACGAGGTGTCCGTCGTTTTTCTGCAAGTACCGTTGGAGCGGGGCGACAACGCCGTGTCGCCTGTTTAGTTGCACGGCGATGCGTCGCGACGTTGCCGCCGAGTGTGGTTAAGGGTTTCGTATAGGCTGTTAGGAAACGAGCAGGGCAGTATGCTTGAGGGCCCACCGCCTGTGAACAGTTTGAAACACTCTACGCTCTAATGGGAGACGAACATAATTCGACATATATATATTAAGCAATGACAGCTTAAAAGAATTGCGCAGTCATTGACACAAAAAGCCAAATTATGCATTTAAAAAGGGGCACAAATATTCCCATTAAAGCAAAGGCGAAAACGAGTAAATCCGAAATACGTAATTATACCAAGTTCTAGTAGTTTATCAGTACCCAATGGCTTTAAAAGCTGAGGTTGACAAACAGGTTAAAGACCCTTTAGTGAATGATATAAAATAAGTTTTTTTTTCCCTTTGCTCCTTAAACGGCCTGTCCAGACCCATTCTTCCGCAAAATAGTGGCGTGTGTGCGTTGTCTTTTGCTCGCAGCATTATTTTCAAAGGAATGCTCTTTCTTCTAGGCAAAAGCAAATGCCCGCAACTCATTCTGCAATTCGTTACGTGTTTTGATGTTGGTTGTATAAACAGTACGTTGAAGTTGCAACATGCGCCAGAACTACCGACACGGCGGCTTCTTCCGTAGTCATCGACTTCCACTTTGCTATTAGTGTCGTTAGTAACCGGCTTCCATACAGCGAAAGCCACTCGCCGTTTTTTGGGCTGCTGGTGTTTCGTTGCCTTCAAATTGTTGCAAAAAAAATTCCTTAAATGCGTCCCAATTCCAGAAAAACAAACTTGTGACAGCCAGTTAGATGGGGCGCCTTCTAGGGATTTGCTCAAAGCGATAAGCAAAGCACTGCTAAAATTAGATCCACCGTGGCACACCAAGCAGCTGCACTAGCGCCAGTTGACTCGGGATTAAAATTAGGCAGTACGACGAATTTATTTACAGCTGGAGTTGACTGTGCACTTTTGACTGCATTCAAAACGTCGATCAAATTGCGATGCTGCGTTTCTAAAGTGTGCACAACGGTCGTCGGTCATGGTTTGGTGTTGAGGCGCTCCCACTTCTGATGTCGGAGTTAGATGGCCGACTCATTATTCCACCTCCTGTGCCTCCGGATCGTGGCCTTGGTTTCCTCGACATTTCGACTGCCTTCTTCTAGTGTCCGTTTTCTCTGACTCTTCCAAATGATGCCAGTATAATGCCTAGACACCGCGACACACGCGACTTTTTTGACGCCCGTTAGTAACCCGTTTGATTTCAATTATTGCAGCATCCATTCGGTTACGCTATATTTGTCTCGGTCTACGCAGTGTCGACCGGCTACTGACAGTCAATTCTGTTGGGCTCGTGTGCAGTGAAGGCCAGTGGTAAGATGATGGATGAGAATAGATAATCTTCCTATCTTTGTCACTGATTCTTTATTAGTGGTGACATTCATTACAAGATAATAACTTTACCAGTGCTTGACATAACAACTAGAGGTAAATAAATAATATCGATGCGACATGTATATGTGTATATATTGTATATGTTTTTTTTTTTTAACAAAGACGTTGACGCACCGCAGTGCGTTCAAAGTGGCCTTTGACACCAGGCCGTGGCCTGTTGTTGGGTCGTCGTTCTTACTCCCTCCTGGCCCCGCCGTTAGGCACTACAACAGGAGGGGGTATAGCCTTAAAGGCTCGCTTCTAAGCTCCGGATCCGCTCCTCTCGCCTCAGCTGCAGCATAACGCTACAGGCCATCACGTTTACAGCCTCCCATTTCTCCTGGCAGGCCACCATGTTCAACACTAGGTTGCCTGCTGTTGGTGGCTCTCCAAACGCCTCCTCTACCGCGTATCTTTCCCTGTTGAATCGGGGGCACACGAACATAACATGCTCGGCGTCTTCTTCATAACCTGCCCCGCAGGTCGCGCACATGGATTCCTCGCTATGACCAAAGCGGTGCAGGTAGGCTCTAAAGCATCCATGTCCACTTAGGAACTGGGTCAGATAGAAATTTATCTGCCCATGCTCCCTCCCGATCCAAGGGTCTAACTGCGGGATAAGCCGTCGCGTCCAGCTGCCCTTCTGGGAGTTGGACCATGACTCTTGCCACCGAGATGTTAGGCTTCCAGAATCGTGTTTCCTCATCGCCGCTACCCTTGACTCCACTAGAAGTTCAAAAGGTGGCATGCTTGCGATCACGTGCGCCGCCTCGCCCGAGATAGTTCGGAAGCCGCATGCTATCCTGAGGGCGCATACTCGGTAGATCGACCGAATCTCTCTCGTGTACGTTATCTTCGCTGTTGCTTTGGTCCATATAGTTGCTGCATACAGCGTGATGGACTGGACAACTGACGTAAGGAGTCGTCTCCTCAGCTGCTTCGGTCCCCTGGTGTTGGGCATGATTCTCGCCAGTGCTGTGCATGCTACTGCAGCTTTCCGGGCGACATGGGACATGTGGTCCTTAAAGCTGAGTCGATGGTCCAGAACCACTCCAAGGTACTTAAGTGAGGGGCGCGAGCGCACAGTTGTGTCACCAACTATGATGCTAGCAGTCTCCACCCTTTTCCGCGAGCTGATTAGCACCGCCTCGGTTTTTTGCTCCGCTAGCGAAAGACCCGCTTGCGAGAGCCATAGTTGCGCCATCCTTATAGCTGAGTTGGCGATCTCCTGTACGTCATTCAGCTGCTTAGCTACGGCTACAATAGCCACGTCGTCCGCAAAGCCCACGATCTTCACTCCCTCTGGCAGCGCTAGCCTCAGAATCCCGTCGTACATCAGGTTCCATAGTGTTGGACCCAATACTGATCCCTGTGGGACTCCGCTGGAAACGCAGTGTGTCGCCTCTCCTGCGCTAGTCCTGTAGTGGAGTACTCTTCCTTCAAGGTAGCTTCGCATCATCCTAATAAGGTAGTGGTCGATTCCCTTGTCCGTAAGCGAATCCATGATCCTGTCCCATCTTGCGGAATTGAATGCGTTCCGGATATCGAGAGTGACCACCAGGCAGTATTCTTTGGTCCCCCAAAGCCACCTCTTGCCCTCTATTGCTTTCTCTGCCAGGTCCGTAACCTCCTGGATAGCCTGCGTAGTAGACCGCGCTTTCCGGAAGCCGAATTGGAGTGGTGACAGGCCTCCACATTCGTCGATCGCTCTGTTGAGACGGTCGCAGAGGATTCTCTCCAGTGCTTTCCCAGCAGTATCCAGCAGACAGATTGGCCTGTAGGCGGATGGGTCCTCTGGTGGTTTACCTCCCTTTGGTATCAGGACGAGATCCTGCCTTTTCCAGCGCTTGGGGAACTCTCCTTCCCTGATGCATGCGTTGAAGACGTCAGCAAAGTATCCGGGTTGCCGTTCCATGGCTATCCTGATAATGGCGCTAGGGATTCCATCTGGGCCCGGGGCTTTTCCTGCCTTGATCCTCCGGGCGACACTTTCGACCTCGTCCGAGGTTACTTCATTGAATTGGCCCTCAGTGGTGGTGTGCTGGGTCCTTTCTGAGACTACTCCATGGTCTGGGAACAGATGCCTTACGATTGCTCGCATTAGAGTCGGGCACGTTGGGGCCGGCGCTCTGAATGCGTGCAGCCTCTTCATGGTGAGCTTATACGCCAGTCCCCAGGGGTCTGCGTCTGCTTTATCGCACAGCTCCAGGAAGCTTCTCCTCTTACTGTCCTTTATTGTGCGTTTCACTAGTAGCCTCTTGGCTTTGAGTAGCTCCATGAGCGTTTCTGCTCTCGGGTCGCTACGTCTCAGAGCCCTTTGGTAAGCCCGTCTAGTTCGAAAGCAGTCGGACCGTGCCCTAGCGATGTCGTTATTCCACCAATGGACTGGGCGACGCTTGACTCCCGTTCCGGTCTTGCGCATTGAGGCATCGCACGCTCTCACAATTTGCATCATGAGCTGGTCCGTTCTGGTCGTGGCGTTGCCTCTGCCATTGAAGTCACCGAGTATACTATTGAAGACGTCTATGTCGAGTGTATCCACGTTGTAGCGACTTTTCTTTGGCACGACCATCAGTAGTGCTCGCGTTCGGACTTCGATGACTATCCCCATGTGGTCGCTGTGTGTATAGTCATCGCACAGGGTCCAAGTGGTATTAGGTGCCAAGCTACTAGAGGCAAATGTCAGGTCAATAATTGACCCTGCGTTACCCCTCGAGAATGTGTGGCGGTCTCCGTGGTTTAAGAGGACAACGTCAAGTGTGGACATTGCGTCCAATACTGCCTGACCTCTGCTGTTAGTGCTTGGGCACCCCCAGTCGGTTGCCCAGGCGTTAAAATCCCCGGCTATCAGGCATGGCGACTTGCCTCGTGCGTCTGCAACTAGCCTGTCCAGGGCGCGCTCGTAGCAGTCCATGGGCATTGAAGGTGCCAGGTAGACACTGTAAATGTACAGTCCGTACATCTTCGTGCGCACGAACCCTTTTCCTCGGAGAACATCTAGAAACTGCTCTGCGGGCTGACCGCAGCTCCATACCGCCGCCTTTTCTAGGCGATCCCCAGCCCACATATTGGGGGACCTTTTGCGGTATGGCTCGCTCAGTATGGCGACGTCAATCTTACTCTCCCTTACCCATTGCTCTAGCAGGTCGTGGGCTGCTTCGCAGTGGTTAAGGTTGAGTTGATAAAGCCTTATCATTGTTGGCTTTGTCGAGCCTGCGCGGCTGCCATATATGGGCATCGGCTGCTGTTGGCTGGATGAGCAGTGTCCTTTTCTCCTTTCTTCGCGCAGAGGATACACTTGTATTTATTTTGGCAACTCTTCGCCTTGTGTCCCTTCTCGCCACATTTGAAGCAAAGACCAGAGCAGTCTTCACCCGTGCAGCGGCTGGCGATGTGGCCGAACTCCATGCACTTGAAGCATCTCATGGGCTGCGTTTTGCGCCGGATGCGGCAGATGACCCATCCGACTCGGACCTTGCCCTCCTTGACGAGTTGCTCTGCCTTATCGGCATGGAGCTTTATAGTAGCCGTCTGAGTGCCTCCATATGATTTCCGTATGGACATAATTGACGATGGCGATGCACCGATTTCGCCGAACTGCGTTATCAGCGCTTCCAAAAGCTCTTCCGTCGTCGTGACCTCGTCCAGATCTTTGACCTCCAGGGTTGCCATTTCGGTCAGTGAACGCACTTCTGTCTCGGGGCCCAGGAACGCCTGCACCGCTTCTTGGAAGGTCCGCGTGTTGGGATCGGCCGACCTTTTAAGCTCGAACAGTAGTTCGCCCTTGGCCGTTTTCCGAATGCCTTTGACCTGCTGCGCTAGGCTCTTCAGCTTCGGCTCTGTCTTGACAGAGCGCAGGATCTCAGCATACGAGGCGCCCTCTTTGCCCTTGACGACGATGGCGTCTGGTTTAACCGTCTTCCTTCGGCTTTTGTTGTTCTCCACCTTCCTCCAGGGTTCTTCGTCCTGTCGCTTTGTCTTCTCCTTGGCGTTGTCTGTAGGTTTCAACTCTGACACGGCGACCGGTCTTGCTGTCGACTTGCCCTTTGGCTTTTTAGGGCCGGGTAGAGGTGACGTAAGCTCGCCTATGTCGCCTCTGGAGCGCTTTCCTTCCCTCGGAGAGCATCTCTGGGCAGGAGGCGTAGCTATCTTCCTTGATGTTGCGAGCCGGCTTTGCTCCTCATCTGCTGCGACGTACAGGCCTAGTATGCTGTCGACCAGGTCTCTCATTGGCTGGTGGACCGTGCGCCTGCCTAGTAGCATTTGGCTCAGCGCTCGAATCTTCTGGCCAAGTTCCTCGAACGTCGTATTCTCCCTGGTGGCCACATTGTCCAGTGGCGTTGTTTGGGCCATTGCCGCCGGATTTGGGGCGCATGGCGTCGGTCTCGGGGACCTCATCGTCCTAGAGCTACTCTTGAACGGATCTCCGTCATTGGGGGCGATGCCCCCAGCTGGACTATCCATTTAAGCTCTTTTTTAATACTTTGTAAGAGCGACAACTTGCTAGGACTTAAAATGGAGCACCTAATTTAAAGGAGTCCCTCGCTGGCCACGGATTTCTCCTAGGCGTTTGACCGTTGGAGGTTTAATCCGCCTCTGCTCGGACACCAGAGCCTCTTCTTTGGCACCGCTAAGGTGAGAGGATGATATTTAGCCTGTCCGCGGCCTTTATGCCTTTTTTCCCTTTAAGTTAGGTCTGCTCCAAATTAGAATGCAAGAATCTCGCCGTTACGTGCTTTGCGGGCGAAGTCCCCTCCAAAATTTAAATTTAAAATTTATGTGTAAATTTTAAATTCAAATTTGAATTTTTAACGGTTCGCGCCCAACGGATAAAGTCTGGCAGCACAGGATGTCTGGCAACGCCAATCGATTTATCCGATCGGTTGGCAGCACTGTCAGCTGGGCCACCCACGCGTTCACCGCGATCGGTTGGCAGCGCTATCAGCTGTTTAGTCAGCCGGGCCTCCCGCGACAATTGTTTATTATTGTTTGCTATTAGTTCTAAATTTTACCAAAAGTACACAAATCCGCGTTGACAACCCTGTGATCCACTACAAGAATAAGGGGGTGCAACTGCGGTGCGGCTTTGCACACTCTTCCACTGTCTCTGACGGCTCCGTCGTTAAAAAATAATCAAATTTCGCGCAGCGTTCAAAAACAC
>JAECXB010000192.1:0-13403 GCA_018151435.1 Zaprionus africanus
TGGCTAGGCACTGGCTGAACACTGGCTGGGCACTGGCTGGGCGCTGGCTAGGCACTGGCTAGACACTGCTAGGCACTAGCTAGGCACTGGCTACCGCACTGGCTAGGCACTGGCTAGATCACTAGACACTGGCTAGGCACTGCTGGGCACTGGCTAGGCACTGGCTAGACACTGGCTAGACACTGGCTAGGCACTGGCCAGGCACATGGCACTGGCACTGGCTAGGCACTGGCTAGGCACTGGCTGGGCACTGGCTAGACACTGGCTAGGCACTGGCTAGGCACTGGCTAGGCACTGGCTAGGCACTGGCTAGGCACTGGCTAGGCACTGGCTAGGCACTGGCTAGGCACTGGCTAGGCACTGGCTAGGCACTGGCTAGGCACTGGCTAGGCACTCGCTAGGCACTGGCTAGGCACTGGCTAGGCACTGGCTAGGCACTGGCTGGGACTGCTGGCTAGGCAC
Organism: Zaprionus africanus; assembly: GCA_018151435.1. Taxonomy (NCBI): domain Eukaryota; kingdom Metazoa; phylum Arthropoda; class Insecta; order Diptera; family Drosophilidae; genus Zaprionus; species Zaprionus africanus. The sequence goes on from JAECXB010000192.1 coordinate 463, forward strand.
TGGCTGGGCACTGACTGGGCACTGGCTAGGCACTGGCTAGCACTGGCTAGGCACTGGCTAGATATTGGGCACTGGCTAGGCACTGGCTAGACACTGGCTAGGCACTGGCTAGGCACTGGCTAGGCACTGGCTAGGCACTGGCTAGGCACTGGCTAGGCACTGGCTAGGCACTGGCTAGGCACTGGCTAGGCACTGGCTAGGCACTGGCTAGGCTCTGGCTAGGCACTGGCTAGGCACTGGCTAGGCACTGGCTAGGCACTGGCTAGGCACTGGCTAGGCACTGGCTAGGCACTGGCTAGGCACTGGCTAGGCACTGGCTAGGCACTGGCTAGGCACTGGCTAGGCACTGGCTAGGCACTGGCTGGGCACTGGCTAGGCACTGGCTAGGCACTGGCTAGGCACTGGCTAGGCACTGGCTAGGCACTGGCTAGGCACTGGCTAGGCACTGGCTAGGCACTGGCTAGACACTGGCTACTGGGCACTGGCCTGGGCACTGGCTAGGCACTGGCTAGGCACTGGCTAGGCACTGGCTAGGCACTGGCTAGGCACTGGCTAGGCACTGGCTAGGCACTGGCTAGGCACTGGCTAGGCACTGGCTGGGCACTGGCTAGGCACTGGCTAGGCACTGGCTAGGCACTGGCTAGGCACTGGCTAGGCACTGGCTAGGCACTGGCTAGGCACTGGCTAGGCACTGGCTAGGCACTGGCTAGGCACTGGCTAGGCACTGGCTGGGCACTAGGCACTGGCTAGGCACTGGCTAGGCACTGGCTAGGCACTGGCTAGGCACTGGCTAGGCACTGGCTAGGCACTGGCTAGGCACTGGCTAGGCACTGGCTAGGCACTGGCTAGGCACTGGCTAGGCACTGGCTAGGCACTGGCTAGGCACTGGCTAGGCACTGGCTAGGCACTGGCTAGGCACTGGCTAGGCACTGGCTAGACACTGGCTAGGCACTGGCTAGGCACTGGCACTGGCTGGGCACTGGCTAGGCACTGGCTAAGGCACTGGCTAGGCACTGGCTAGGCACTGGCTGGGCACTGGCTAGGCACTGGCTAGGCACTGGCTAGGCACTGGCTAGGCACTGGCTAGGCACTGGCTAGGCACTGGCTAGGCACTGGCTAGGCACTGGCTAGGCACTGGCTGGGCACTGGAAAGGCACTGGCTAGGCACTGGCTAGGCACTGGCTAGGCACTGGCAAGGCACTGGCTAGGCACTGGCTAGGCACTGGCTAGGCACTGGCTAGGCACTGGCTAGGCACTGGCTAGGCACTGGCTAGGCACTGGCTAGGCACTGGCTGGGCACTGGCTAGGCACTGGCTGGGCACTGGCTAGGCACTGGCTAGGCACTGGCTAGGCACTGGCTAGGCACTGGCTGGGCACTAGGCACTGGCTAGGCACTGGCTAGGCACTGGCTAGGCACTGGCTAGGCACTGGCTAGGCACTGGCTAGGCACTGGCTGGGCACTGGCTAGGCACTGGCTAGGCACTGGCTAGGCACTGGCCTGGGCACTGGCTAGGCACTGGCTAGGCACTGGCTAGGCACTGGGCACACTGGCTAGGCACTGGCTAGGCACTGGCTAGGCACTGGCTAGGCACTGGCTAGGCACTGGCTAGGCACTGGCTAGGCACTGGCTAGGCACTGGCTAGGCACTGGCTGGGCACTGGCTAGGCACTGGCTGGGCACTGGCTAGGCACTGGCTAGGCACTGGCTAGACACTGGCACTGGGCACTGGCTAGGCACTGGCTGGGCACTGGCTAGGACACTGGCTAGGCACTGGCTAGGCACTGGCTAGGCACTGGCTAGGCACTGGCTAGGCACTGGCTAGGCACTGGCTAGGCACTGGCTAGGCACTGGCTAGGCACTGGCTAGGCACTGGCTAGGCACTGGCTGGGCACTGGCTAGGCACTGGCTAGGCACTGGCTAGGGCACTGGCTGGGCACTGGCTAGGCACTGGCTAGGCACTGGCTGGGCACTGGCTAGGCACTGGCTAGGCACTGGCTAGGCACTGGCACTGGCTAGGCACTGGCTAGGCACTGGCTAGGCACTGGCTAGGCACTGGCTAGGCACTGGCTAGGCACTGGCTAGGCACTGGCTAGCACTGGCACTGGCTAGGCACTGGCTAGGCACTGGCTAGGCACTGGCTAGGCACTGGCTAGGCACTGGCTAGGCACTGGCTAGGCACTGGCTGAGCACTGGCTAGGCACTGGCTAGGCACTGGCTAGGCACTGGCTGGGCACTGGCTAGGCACTGGCTAGGCACTGGCTAGGCACTGGCTAGGCACTGGCTAGGCACTGGCTAGGCACTGGCTAGGCACTGGCTAGGCACTGGCTAGGCACTGGCTAGGCACTGGCTAGGCACTGGCTAGGCACTGGCTAGGCACTGGCTAGGCACTGGCTAGGCACTGGCTAGGCACTGGCTAGGCACTGGCTAGGCACTGGCTAGGCACTGGCTAGGCACTGGCTAGGCACTGGCTGGGCACTGGCACTGGCTAGGCACTGGCTAGGCACTGGCTGGGCACTGCACTGGCTAGGCACTGGCTAGGCACTGGCTAGGCACTGGGCACTGGCTAGGCACTGGCTAGGCACTGGCTAGGCACTGGCTGGCTAGGCACTGGCTAGGCACTGGCTAGGCACTGGCTAGGCACTGGCTGGGCACTGGCTAGGCACTGGCTAGGCACTGGCTAGGCACTGGCTGGGCACTGGCTAGGCACTGGCTGGGCACTGGCTAGGCACTGGCTAGGCACTGGCTAGGCACTGGCTAGGCACTGGCTAGGCACTGGCTAGGCACTGGCTAGGCACTGGCTAGGCACTGGCTGGGCACTGGCTAGGCACTGGCTAGGCACTGGCTAGGCACTGGCTAGGCACTGGCTAGGCACTGGCTAGGCACTGGCTAGGCACTGGCTAGGCACTGGCTAGGCACTGGCTAGGCACTGGCTAGGCACTGGCTAGGCACTGGGGCACTGGCTAGGCACTGGCTAGGCACTGGCTAGGCACTGGCTAGGCACTGGCTAGGGCACTGGCTAGGCACTGGCTAGGCACTGGCTAGGCACTGGCTAGGCACTGGCTAGGCACTGGCTAGGCACTGGCTAGGCACTGGCTAGGCACTGGCTAGGCAGGCACTGGCACTCTGGGCACTGGCTAGGCACTGGCTAGGCACTGGCTAGGCACTGGCTGGGCACTGGCTAGGCACTGGCTAGGCACTGGCTAGGCACTGGCTAGGCACTGGCTAGGCACTGGCTAGGCACTGGCTAGGCACTGGCTAGGCACTGGCTGGGCACTGGCTAGGCACTGGCTGGGCACTGGCTAGGCACTAGGCACTGGCTAGGCACTGGCTAGGCACTGGCTAGGCACTGGCTAGGCACTGGCTAGGCACTGGCTAGGCACTGGCTAGGCACTGGCTAGGCACTGGCTAGGCACTGGCTAGGCACTGGCTAGGCACTGGCTAGGCACTGGCTAGGCACTGGCTAGGCACTGGCTAGGCACTGGCTAGGCACTGGCTAGGCACTGGCTAGGCACTGGCTAGGCACTGGCTAGGCACTGGCTAGGCACTGGCTAGGCACTGGCTAGGCACTGGCTAGGCACTGGCTAGGCACTGGCTAGGCACTGGCTAGGCACTGGCTAGGCACTGGCTGGGCACTGGCTAGGCACTGGCTAGGCACTGGCTAGGCACTGGCTAGGCACTGGCTAGGCACTGGCTAGGCACTGGCTAGGCACTGGCTAGGCACTGGCTAGGCACTGGCTAGGCACTGGCTAGGCACTGGCTGGGCACTGGCTAGGCACTGGCTAGGCACTGGCTAGGCACTGGCTAGGCACTGGCTAGGCACTGGCTAGGCACTGGCTAGGCACTGGCTAGGCACTGGCTAGGCACTGGCTAGGCACTGGCTAGGCACTGGCTAGGCACTGGCTAGGCACTGGCTAGGCACTGGCTAGGCACTGGCTAGGCACTGGCTAGGCACTGGCTAGGCACTGGCTAGGCACTGGCTAGGCACTGGCTAGGCACTGGCTAGGCACTGGCTAGGCACTGGCTAGGCACTGGCTAGGCACTGGCTAGGCACTGGCTAGGCACTGGCTAGGCACTGGCTGGGCACTGGCTAGGCACTGGCTAGGCACTGGCTAGGCACTGGCTAGGCACTGGCTAGGCACTGGCTGAGGCACTGGCTAGGCACTGGCTAGGCACTGGCTAGGCACTGGCTAGGCACTGGCTAGGCACTGGCTAGGCACTGGCTAGGCACTGGCTAGGCACTGGCTAGGCACTGGCTGGGCACTGGCTAGGCACTGGCTAGGCACTGGCTAGGCACTGGCTAGGCACTGGCTAGGCACTGGCTAGGCACTGGCTAGGCACTGGCTAGGCACTCGCTAGGCACTCGCTAGGCACTGGCTAGGCACTGGCTAGGCACTGGCTAGGCACTGGCTAGGCACTGGCTAGGCACTGGCTAGGCACTGGCTAGGCACTGGCTAGGCACTGGCTAGGCACTGGCTAGGCACTGGCTAGGCACTGGCTAGGCACTGGCTAGGCACTCGCTAGGCACTGGCTAGGCACTGGCTAGGCACTGGCACTGGCTAGGCACTGGCTAGGCACTGGCTAGGCACTGGCTAGGCACTGGCTAGGCACTGGCTAGGCACTGGCTAGGCACTGGCTAGGCACTGGCTAGGCACTGGCTAGGCACTGGCTAGGCACTGGCGCTGGGGCACTGGCTAGGCACTGGCTAGGCACTGGCTAGGCACTGGCTGGGCACTGGCTAGGCACTGGCTAGGCACACTGGCGCTGGGCACTGGCTAGGCACTGGCTGGGCACTGGCTAGGCACTGGCTAGGCACTGGCTAGGCACTGGCTAGGCACTGGCTAGGCACTGGCTAGGCACTGGCTAGGCACTGGCTAGGCACTGGCTAGGCACTGGCTAGGCACTGGCTGGGCACTGGCTAGGCACTGGCTAGGCACTGGCTAGGCACTGGCTGGGGCACTGGCTAGGCACTGGCTAGGCACTGGCTAGGCACTGGCTGAGGCACTGGCTAGGCACTGGCTAGGCACTGGCTAGGCACTGGCTAGGCACTGGCTAGGCACTAGGCACTGTAGGCACTGGCTAGGCGCTGGCACTGGCTAGGCACTGGCTAGGCACTGGTTAGGCACTGGCTGGGCACTGGCTGGGCACTGGCTAGGGCACTGGCTAGGCACTGGCTAGGCACTGGCTAGGCACTGGCTAGGCACTGGCTGGGCACTGGCTGGGCACTGGCTGGGCACTGGCTGGGCACTGGCTAGGCACTGGCTAGGCACTGGCTGGGCGCGCTGTTTGGCTATCTGTGCTGGGCACTGGCTGGACACTGGCTAGGCACTGGCTAGGCACTTTGCCTATTTGGGCACTGGCTGGGCCTGGTTGGGCACTGGCTAGGCACTGGTGGGCCTATTTCTTCGCTGGGCACTGGCTGGGCACTGGCTGGGCACTGGCTAGGCACTGTTGGGCACTGGCTAGGTCTAGGCACTGGCTAGGTGGCACTGGCTAGGCACTGGCTAGGCACTGGCTGGGCACTGGCTAGGCACTGGCTGCCTGGGCACTGGCTGGGCACTGGCTAGGCACTGGCTAGGCACTGGCTAGGCACTGGCTAGGCACTGGCTAGGCACTGGCTAGGCACTGGCTAGGCACTGGCTAGGCACTGGCTAGGCACTGGCTAGACACTGGCTAGGCACTGGCTAGGCACTGGCTAGGCACTGGCTAGGGCACTGGCTAGGCACTGGCTAGGCACTGGCTAGGCACTGGCTAGGCACTGGCTAGGCACTGGCTAGGCACTGGCTGGGCACTGGCTAGGCACTGGCTAGGCACTGGCTAGGCACTGGCTAGGCACTGGCTAGGCACTGGCTGAGGCACTGGCTAGGCACTGGCTAGGCACTGGCTAGGCACTGGCTAGGCACTGGCTAGGCACTGGGCGCTGGGCACTGGCTAGGCACTGGCTAGGCACTGGCTAGGCACTGGCTAGGCACTGGCTAGGCACTCGGCTAGGCACTTTCTGGCTAGGCACTGGCTGGGCACTGGCTAGGCACTGGCTAGGCACTGGCTAGACACTGGTTAGGCACTGGCTAGATGGCATCTGGCTGGAAACTGGCTAGGCATTTTTGTACCTTTGCTGGCTGGCACTGGCTAGGCACTGGCTAGGCACTGGCTAGGCACTGGCTAGGCACTGGCTAGGCACGGCGGGCTCTGGCTAGGCACTGGCTAGGCACTGGCTGGGCACTGGCTGGGCGCTGGCTAGGCACTGGCTGGGCACTAATGGGCACTGGCTAGGCACTGGCCTGGGCACTGGCTAGGCACTGGCTAGGCACTGGCTAGGCACTGGCTGGGCACTGGCTAGGCACTGGCTAGGCACTGGCTAGGCACTATTCTGGGCCTGGCTAGGCACTGGCTAGGCACTGGCTAGGCACTGGCTAGACACTGGCTAGGCACTGGCTAGACACTGGCTAGGCCTGGCTGGGCACTGGCTAGGCACTGGCTGGGCACTGGCTGAGGCACTGGCTGGGCACTGGCTAGGCACTGGCTAGGCACTGGCTAGGCACTGGCTAGGCACTGGCTAGGCACTGGCTAGGCACTGGCTAGGCACTGGCTAGGCACTGGCTAGGCACTGGCTAGGCACTGGCTAGACACTTGCTAGGCACTGGCTAGGCACTGGCTAGACACTTGCTAGGCACTGGCTAGGCACTGGCTAGGCGCTGGCTGGGCACTGGCTAGACACTGGCTAGGCACTGGCTAGGCACTGGCTAGGCACTGGCTAGGCACTGGCTAGGCACTGGCTAGGCACTGGCTGGGCACGGTGGGCACTGGCTAGGCACTGGCTTAATTCAGGCTGGCTGGGCACTGGCTAGATCTGGCTAGGCACTGGCTAGGCACTGGGGTTGGGCACTGGCTAGATCTGGCTAGGCACTGGCTAGGCACTGGCTAGAAAACGCAATCCGGGCTAAGCACTGGCTAGGCAAAGGCTGTTGGGTAGACACTAATTTGGCTGCATGTCACTGGCTGGGCACTGGGTTGGCACTGGCTAGACACTGGCTAGCACTCTGGCTAGGCACTGGCTAGGCACTGGCTGCGCTGGGCACTGGCTAGGCACTGGCTGGGCATGGCTTATTGGGCACTGGCTGGGCACTGGCTAGGCACTGGCTAGGCACTGGCTAGGCACTGGCTAGGCACTGGCTAGGCACTGGCTAGGCACTGGCTAGGCACTGGCTAGGCACTGGCTAGACACTGGCTAGGCACTGGCTGGGCACTGGCTAGGCACTGGCTGGAACTGGCTGGACTCTGGCTAGGCACTGGCTGGGCACTGGCTAGGCACTGGCTAGACACTGGCTAGGCACTGGCTAGGCACTGGCTAGGCACTGGCTAGGCCTGGCTAGCTGGGCACTGGCTAGGCACTGGCTAGGCACTGGCTAGGCACTGGCTAGGCACTGGCTAGACCTGGCTGGAGGCGCTGGCTAGGCACTGGCTAGACACTGGCTAGGCACTGGCTAGGCACTGGCTAGGCACTGGCTAGGCACTGGCTAGGCACTGGCTAGGCACTGGCTGGACACTGGCTAGGCACTGGCTGGGCACTGGCTAGGCACTGGCTGGGCACTGGCTAGGCACTGGCTAGGCACTGGCTAGGCACTGGACTGGCTAGGCACTGGCTAGGCACTGGCTGGGCACTGGCTAGACTCTGGCTAGGCACTGGCTAGGCACTGGCTGGGCACTGGCTAGACACTGGCTAGGCACTGGCTAGGCACTGGCTAGGCACTGGCTAGGCACTGGCTAGGCACTGGCTAGGCACTGGCTGGACACTGGCTAGGCACTGGCTGGGCACTGGCTAGGCACTGGCTAGGCACTGGCTAGGCACTGGCTGGGCACTGGCTAGGCACTGGCTGGGCACTGGCTGGACACTGGCTGGGCACTCGCTAGGCACTCGCTAGGCACTCGCTAGGCACTGGCTCGCTAGGCACTCGCTAGGCACTCGCTAGGCACTCGCTGGGCCTCGCTAGGCACTCGCTAGGCACTCGCTAGGCACTCGCTAGGCACTCGCTGGGCACTGGGCACTCGCTAGGCACTGGCGCTGAGGCTCGCTCGCTGGGCACTCGCTAGGCACTCGCTAGGAGGCACTGGCACTCCACTGGCTAGGCACTGGCTGGGCACTGGCTGGGCACTGGCTAGGCACTGGCTGGGCACGCTAGGCACTGGGCACTGGCTAGGCACTCATGGGCACTCGCTGGCTGGGCACTGGCTAGGCACTGGCTAGGGCACTGGCTGGGCACTGGCTAGGCACTGGCTAGGCACTGGCTAGGCACTGGCTGGGCACTGGCTGGGCACTGGCTGGGCACTGGCTAGGCACTGGCTGGGCACTGGCTAGGCACTGGCTAGGCACTGGCTAGGCACTGGCTAGGCACTCGGCTAGGCACTGGCTAGGCACTGGCTAGGCACTGGCTGGGCACTGGCTGGGCACTGGCTGGGCACTGGCTAGGCACTGGCTAGGCACTGGCTGGGCACTGGCTAGGCACTGGCTAGGCACTGGCTAGGCACTGGCTAGGCACTGGCTAGGCACTGGCTAGGCACTGGCTAGGCACTGGCTAGGCACTGGCTAGGCACTGGCTAGGCACTGGCTGGACACTGGCTGTTGGGCACTGGCTGGGCACTGGCTAGGCACTGGCTAGGCACTGGCTGGGCACTGGCTAGGCACTGGCTAGGCACTGGCTGGGCACTGGCTAGGCACTGGCTAGGCACTGGCTAGGCACTGGCTAGGCACTGGCTAGGCACTGGCTAGGCACTGAGCTGGGCACTGGCTAGGCACTGGCTGGGCACTGGCTAGACACTGGCTTAGGCACTGGCTAGGCACTGGCTGGGCACTGGCTAGCACTGGCTAGGCACTGGCCGGTTAGGCACTGGCTGAGGCACTGGCTAGGCACTGGCTAGGCACTGGCTAGCGGCGCGCTGGCTAGGCACTGGCTAGGCACTGGCTAGGCACTGGCTAGACACTGGCTAGGCACTGGCTGGGCACTGGCTAGGCACTGGCTAGGCACTGGCTAGGCACTGGCTAGGCACTGGCTAGGCACTGGCTGGGCACTGGCTAGGGCACTGGCTAGGCACTGGCTAGGCACTGGCTAGGCACTGGCTAGGGCACTGGCTAGGCACTGGCTAGGCACTGGCTAGGCACTGGCTAGGCACTGGCTGGGCACTGGCTAGGCACTGGCTGGGCACTGGCTGGGCACTGGCTAGGCACTGGCTAGGCACTGGCTAGGCACTGGCTGGATCTGGCTAGGCACTGGCTAGGCACTGGCTAGGCACTGGCTAGGCACTGGCTAGGCACTGGCTAGGCACTGGCTGGGCACTGGCTGGGCACTGGCTAGGCACTGGCTAGGCACTGGCTAGGCACTGGCTGGGCACTGGCTGGGCACTGGCTAGGCACTGGCTAGGCACTGGCTGAGGCACTGGCTAGGCACTGGCTAGGCACTGGCTAGGCACTGGCTAGGCACTGGCTAGGCACTGGCTAGGCACTGGCTGGGCACTGGCTAGGCACTGGCTAGGCACTGGCTAGGCACTGGCTAGGCACTGGCTAGGCACTGGCTAGGCACTGGCTAGGCACTGGCTGGGCACTGGCTAGGCACTGGCTAGGCACTGGCTAGGCACTGGCTAGGCACTGGCTAGGCACTGGCTAGGCACTGGCTAGGCACTGGCTAGGCACTGGCTAGGCACTGGCTAGGCACTGGCTGGGCACTGGCTAGGCACTGGCTGGGCACTGGCTAGGCACTGGCTAGGCACTGGCTAGGCACTGGCTAGGCACTGGCTAGGCACTGGCTAGGCACTGGCTAGGCACTGGGGCACTGGCTAGGCACTGGCTAGGCACTGGCTAAGGCACTGGCTAGACACTGGCTGGGCACTGGCTAGACACTGGCTAGGCACTGGCTAGGCACTGGCTAGGCACTGGCTAGGCACTGGCTAGGCACTGGCTAGGCACTGGCTGGGCACTGGCTAGGCACTGGCTAGGCACTGGCTAGGCACTGGCTAGGCACTGGCTGGGCACTGGCTAGGCACTGGCTGGGCACTGGCTAGGCACTGGCTAGGCACTGGCTAGGCACTGGCTAGGCACTGGCTAGGCACTGGCTAGGCACTGGCTAGGCACTGGCTAGGCACTGGCTAGGCACTGGCTGGGCACTGGCTAGGCACTGGCTGGGCACTGGCTAGGCACTGGCTGGGCACTGGCTAGGCACTGGCTGGGCACTGGCTAGGCACTGGCTAGGCACTGGCTAGGCACTGGCTAGGCACTGGCTAGGCACTGGCTAGGCACTGGCTAGGCACTGGCTAGGCACTGGCTAGGCACTGGCTAGGCACTGGCTAGGCACTGGCTGGGCACTGGCTAGGCACTGGCTAGGCACTGGCTAGACACTGGCTAGGCACTGGCTAGGCACTGGCTAGGCACTGGCTAGGCACTGGCTAGGCACTGGCTAGGCACTGGCTAGGCACTGGCTGGGCACTGGCTGGGCACTGGCTAGGCACTGGCTGGGCACTGGCTAGGCACTGGCTAGGCACTGGCTAGGCACTGGCTAGGCACTGGCTGGGCACTGGCTAGGCACTGGCTAGGCACTGGCTGGGCACTGGCTAGACACTGGCTGGGCACTGGCTAGGCACTGGCTAGGCACTGGCTAGGCACTGGCTAGGCACTGGCTAGGCACTGGCTAGGCACTGGCTAGGCACTGGCTAGGCACTGGCTAGGCACTGGCTAGGCACTGGCTAGGCACTGGCTAGGCACTGGCTAGGCACTGGCTAGGCACTGGCTAGGCACTGGCTAGGCACTGGCTAGGCACTGGCTAGGCACTGGCTAGGCACTGGCTAGGCACTCGCTAGGCACTCGCTAGGCACTCGCTAGGCACTCGCTAGGCACTCGCTAGGCACTGGCTGGGCACTGGCTAGGCACTCGCTAGGCACTCGCTAGGCACTCGCTAGGCACTGGCTAGGCACTCGCTAGGCACTCGCTAGGCACTCGCTAGGCACTCGCTAGGCACTCGCTGGGCACTGGCTGGGCACTGGCTAGGCACTGGCTAGGCACTGGCTAGGCACTGGCTAGGCACTGGCTAGGCACTGGCTAGGCACTGGCTAGGCACTGGCTAGGCACTGGCTAGGCACTCGCTAGGCACTCGCTAGGCACTCGCTAGGCACTCGCTAGGCACTCGCTAGGCACTCGCTAGGCACTGGCTGGGCACTGGCTGGGCACTGGCTAGGCACTGGCTAGGCACTGGCTAGGCACTGGCTAGGCACTGGCTTGGCACTGGCTAGGCACTGGCTAGGCACTGGCTAGGCACTGGCTAGGCACTGGCTAGGCACTGGCTAGGCACTGGCTAGGCACTCGCTAGGCACTCGCTAGGCACTCGCTAGGCACTCGCTAGGCACTGGCTGGGCACTGGCTAGGCTCTGGCTTGGCACTGGCTAGGCACTGCCTAGGCACTGGCTTGGCACTGGCTAGGCACTGGCTAGGCACTGGCTAGGCACTGGCTAGGCACTGGCTAGGCACTGGCTAGGCACTGGCTAGGCACTGGCTAGGCACTGGCTAGGCACTGGCTAGGCACTGGCTAGGCACTGGCTAGGCACTGGCTAGGCACTGGCACTGGCTAGGCACTGGCCTGGGCACTGGCTAGGCACTGGCTGGGCACTGGCTAGGCACTGGCTAGGCACTGGCTAGGCACTGGCTAGGCACTGGCTAGGCACTGGCTAGGCTCTGGCTAGGCACTGGCTAGGCACTGGCTAGGCACTAGGCACTGGCTAGGCACTGGCTAGGCACTGGCTAGGCACTGGCTAGGCACTGGCTAGGCGCACTGGCTAGGCCAGGCTGGGCACTGGCTAGGCACTGGCTAGGCACTGGCACTGGCTAGGCACTGGCTAGGCACTGGCTAGGCACTGGCTAGGCACTGGCTAGACACTGGCTAGGCACTGGCGGAGCAGGCACTGGCTACTGGCACTGGCTAGGCACTGGCTAGGCACTGGCTAGGCACTGGCTAGGCACTGGCTAGGCACTGGCTAGGCACTGGCTAGGCTGGCTGGCTAGGCGCTGGCTAGACACTGGCTAGACACTAGCTAGGCACTGGCAAGGCATCGGCTAGGCACGGGCTTGGCACTGGCTAGGCACTAGCTAGGCACTGGCTGGACACTGGCTAGACACTGGCTGGACACTGGCTAGACACTGGCTAGGCACTGGCTAGGCACTGGCTAGGCACTGGCTAGGCACTGGCTAGGCACTGGCTAGGCATTGGCTAGGCACTGGCTAGGTGCTAGGCACTGGCTAGGCACTGGCTAGGCACTGGCTAGACTCTGGCTAGGCACTGGCTAGACTCTGGCTAGGCACTGGCTAGGCACTGGCTAGACTCTGGCTAGGCACTGGCTGGCTGACACTGGCTAGGCACTGGCTAGACACTGGCTGGCAGGCACTGGCTAGGCACTGGCTGGGCACTGGCTGGGCACTGGCTAGGCACTGGCTAGGCACTGGGCGCTAGGCACTGGCTAGGCGCACTGGCTAGGCACTGGCTAGGCACTGGCTGGGCACTGGCTAGGCACTGGCTAGGCACTGGCTGGGCACTGGCTGGGCACTCTGGCTAGGCACTGGCTAGGCACTGGCTAGGCACTGGCTAGGCACTGGCTAGGCACTCGCTTGGCACTCGCTAGGCACTCGCTAGGCACTCGCTGGGCACTGGGCACTCGCTATGGGCACTCGCTGGGCACTCGCTGGGCACTCGCTGGGCACTGGGCACTCGCTTGGCACTCGCTTGGCACTCGCTAGGCACTCGCTAGGCACTCGCTAGGCACTCGCTAGGCACTCGCTGGGCACTCGCTGGGCACTCGGGCTGGGCACTCGCTAGGCACTCGCTGGGCACTCGCTAGGCACTCGCTAGGCACTCGCTAGGCACTCGCTTGGCACTCGCTAGGCACTCGCTGGGCACTCGCTAGGCACTCGC